>JACBWW010000538.1:0-31208 GCA_020086605.1 Lanius collurio | reverse complement strand
ATTAATAGTTATTTTTTGGCTAAAAAAAGGTCAATTTTTTTTTTTTTTCATGATGTGTAAAGGAATTTCAAATTGGGCACTGTCAGGAAAGTCTTTAGCAAGGTGAAAACCTAGATCAGTCTTCCAAGGACTTGGCAGAGGAACCAGAAAGTTGTGAACCGAGACTCAGACCCGAAGTAGGGTGAGCAGTGGGACTGCATCATGAGGGAAGTAAAGGAATGGTCCCTACCTCTCCCTGCCCACAGGGAGACTGAACAACATCGTCCGACCCACAGCTTGCTTTGAAACTATTACATGGGTTTACTAATCACTGAAATATATCTGGGTATTTGATGTGTATGTCAAGTCTAAAACATTCCTTTTTTCCACTGTATTTTCAGTTCTTTTTCAGCCCTGAACAAAGAGAACTGGAGGTGTTGGCCAGCAGCAGGCTGAATCTGAGCCAGAACTGGAAGCTCCACTCTTCTCCCTTCCTGTCTTATTGTAGGAGGAATAGGTTGCAAATTAAATCAAGATCTATACTGGCATGTACATCCATTTTTTTCTGTGTCTACCTTTTCTGGGTCTCTAGATGCCATCAGAAAAATAAAGCAAATGTTTGAAAAGGCAAAGAAATACCAGTCTGCTACTTCAAAATGATCTGCTGCATCTTTTCCACCACACATTGTGAAAATGTGTCCTTTTTTAAAAAGTCATTATTTTTATCATCAGTTTGGTACTGGCATCTGCCACCCCAACAGCTGTCACTCTTATCTAATTGGCCATTTTGGAACAGGAGAGGAAGTTCTACTAAAGAAAGCTTGCAGAGTGACATTATGAAGTGAGTCCAAAATTCCATTTAATTAGTCCAAAGTGGTAGTTTTAAAAACATTTTGCATCTGCCTATTAATGGCAAAAAAAAAATCATTTCTTAAGCAGTCTCAGGCTGAGAAATTCTGGCATAAAAGCTAAAGTTCTACTGATGATTCAAGGAAATCATTCTCTTAGAAAACAATTCAGTTCGAAATGAAACTAAGTTAATTTGGAGTTTTCTTCCTTCATATCTAAGAGTATTATCAGGAAAATAAGATATTAATTGGATGAGTAATTAAATACTGTATGATTTGTTGCTTAGTCCAATTAGGTCTAAATGTTGAAGCTGTTCGCCATGCTGGTCAAGAGAAGTGCAGATTGTACTAGAAAATGTTCTACAGTTGTTTTCAAAAGTTGGATTTAGTGATGTTAGTTTCTTGCCTCTTTGCTATTTGTGACTGTGAACTACTTTCCTGATATTTGTTATGTGGGACAATGGCTCAGTCTTAAACTCTGCTTGGCTGTGGATTCATACAGTTAGGACAGGATCAGTGAAACAAAACCAGGCTGTTTGAACGGACCCTAGGTGACTATGAGTTTAGAGGAAAAGGGACAGGTTTGAATGTGGCTTATTAAGCTGGGGCAATATCTCAGGTTAGCACAAGCTTGTGCTGTGACTAAGAGAGAACTAATCAGGTAATTTAGGGCCTTTATTTATGTGTATACAAACCTACACCTGCTAATACCTGCATATAAGTAATTTTACACCTGCACATAAGTTCCTTTCTTTGATGATGGCATGATAGCACAGGGTAAACTTTTAGCCAGATAACTACATCCCAAAATCAAACAACTGGAAACACTGTCACTTGGAATTTTTATTGAACTGAGTAATATTGCAGTGCAGACACAAAAATGGTGCCTCATACTCAGGATCAGATTGAAGCCTCTTACAGAAGAAATGTTGGCATGTAGGAACTCCAGTATTTTAACCCAGCATGGCAAGCTTCAAGTGGCTGTATGAGTGTTTATAAATTGTTTTTTTTCCAGCTGTAGCTTAGGGAGGACAATTGCCCTCAGTATGAAGCCCTGCATGTGACAGCCAAGAAAACTGAAGAGCTTTCAGGCACTTTATCAGCCACCAAAACCTGGAAATCTATTCAACCAGATGTGAGATTGGTCCCTAGCCTGCTTTGGGCTCAAGCCAACTAATACTCTCCCAGACAAAACTGGGCATGATTCAGCACTTGTGAGGTTGCAGATAACATTCTCAAAAGGAAGCTTCTGACCCTTCATCAGGTTGTGCCCTCCAAACCATTAAAAAAAAATTACATGTACCTGTATGGTACTTTCTTCTAAAATATGTACTTTATAACCCTGTTATTTCATCCAAAATATTTAGCAGTCAGTTTCAAGGGTAGATTTATAGATTTGGCTTTGTCCTTTTCAAAAATAGTTTGAATATTGCATTTTTAGGACTAATATCTCACAAGGGTTAGGTCACAGAGGAGACCTAACTGCTGGAGAAGGTCTGGATTAAAAATAGGGCACCAACCAAAGGGAAAATTTTCAGTCTGAACTCACCTTTCCTCTTCGTTTGCCAACATTTGATGTTAGTTACATGCAAAAATCTTTTATTTTTCCTGGGTTTTGCTTTTAGATGATGATGTTGATTGATTGATTGATATCTATTTCAGGGAAAAAAGATTGCTTCAGACTGGTGAGACAGGAACAGATTTTTACATGTACATACAGTACGTACTTTAGTACATTTGATAGTATTGCACCTTCACAAAGAATTAACCTGTATTTATTTACCCCAATGTAAAAGGGTGCTGTTTGCAGTGCTGGATTTTCACAGTGTATTTTGCTGGGGTTTAAGTAGGATTATTATTATTATTTTATTATTACTGTTATTATTGCTATTTTAGTGGTTGTTGTTATTGTTATTATAGGATTGCTCTCCTTTTTATTTCTAAACTAAGCACTTTTTTGAGGAATGTGTACCAGTTTTTTGTTCTTTATTGGCATTAGTCAGAGTCCTGAATATCTTTTCTTTGAAGTCTGAGTGAAGAATGCAGGCCACCTTTCTATGATTTAAGTCAGAAGAGCCATATTTGAAAATATTTTAAAAAGCATATTAATTTTTGTTGTTTTCACAGGGATAAGATCACTAAACATGAAGTAGAACTCAATTTGCCTATTTATTAATATGCACTATGTTACACAAGCCTGAATGATGATGTTCTGTAATCCTTTAAGGGCAATACTTCCAGATTTCCTTTAGCACAAGCTATCTCCTACTCGAGAGACGAAAATATACCAATCTATTTTTGTACAGAGGCATTTTCTTCCGTAAACTACATAATCATATAAGGAATCACTGAGGAAAAAAAAGGAAAAAAGATATATTTTCGTATAGAGTACACAATTTACATAGTTTATCTTGGTAACTTAAAAACAAAGAAAATTATTCAGATCTGAAGAGAAAAAAAGAGAAGTAGCATTGTAGTCTTATATTTACCACCTACCTGTGCTGACTGTGGAAGTTTGTGGAGGTGGGTCCTTGTCCCTGTCCCCAGGTCACGTGTGCCCCATACCTGCTCCTGATTGGGTGGTTTGGGTGCCTGGGAGCTGGGGGTGGGGAGAAGGTCAGAGGAGTCTGCTTGGGGAGCTCCGGCCATGCGGTTGGAGAAATAAAATCATCCTTGAACATCTACAAAAATACTGCTTCATCTGTCCTTCCAACCCCATCGTCGTCATATATATTGTTGTGGGATTCCCCTCACTGCAACAGAAGTTCATGTTACAAAGTCTGTTCTGCAGATCTTCAGTCTGCTTTAGACAAACACAAATTTCCACACCTTAGGTGATGTACCCTTCTGCTGTATAAAAGTATTACCCCTTTCACAAATGCAGAAGAGAAACAAAGTGAATACAAATCATATAATTTTGCCTTTTCTGCTTTTAGATAAGATGCTTCTAAAAGATGGTGAGTGCCTCAAATATTTATCAAGGGAAATATCAATGTACTTTTCCACTAAGCCACAACAAACAAGTTCATAAACTTACATTATTTACCAGTGTGGAATTCTCTTCTGTCTCGAGGCTGCTGTAACTTGCACACTTACACTTAATTTCGCTGGCAAATTCCTCTTTTAATATCAGGTAAGTTTGGAGTCACCACCCAAAATCCTGCCTGGGGGGAAATTAATTAAAATTATCTGAATCAGTCTGTGTGAGTCTAATATTCAATAACAAAGGGAGAATTAAATGTTTTCTTTGGGACTAAAATGATACTCCGTTTCTCTCTGCTTATACTTTCCGTGACAGTCAGGAGAAGAACTTCAATTAAGTTTCTGAGGCCCCATCCACATTCTGGAATCCTTTTTCATTTCACATAGCTCATGAAAACAGAAGCTTTTAAGTGACAGTACTTTGAGGTTCAAGTCACAGAGTTTCTCCTTTCTTCCATTCTCTGTCTTGCTGCCTTTCTAAAAGTTAAGGCAACAAAATTTTGAAAAATTGTTTCAATTGATTCAGCCGTATCAACTTCTTCTTTAAAGGAGCCTTGGACTGGGTGGAGGGACTACTTGTATTTTTGCAATTTTTTATCCTTGAATAATTTGGAAGACAAATTACATGATAACATATCTAAGTAAATTGTGTAGTTAGACATAAATTCTATGAAAATGACCACACATACAAAGCAATGGGAAATTGTATGAGAAATACAAACGCTGTGTCCATCCACTCTCTGAGTTTTCTGTACCATAAAAGACTTACACCAGAATCAGATCACAGCATGATAGTTTTGTGCTAAAGTTTTGTGGAAGATACTTATTCTATGTGAAAGCAGAAGTTCTAAAGCAGGAAGAAATAGTCTAAATCTATTTAATCCACCATATTAAGAAAACATTCCTGCACTCCAACTCATGATATTAAATTCTTATAAAAGTTCAAAACATCTTACAAAAATTAATAACATAGCCAATAATTACATTCAACATTTCTCCCAAAGCACAATTATTCTCCTCTTTCAATGTCTCAGTATAATCAGGACTATGTCATTGACCCAATGAAAATTTTCTCATCTGAAGGCTTTAAAACTTTCTCAGACCAAAAAACCCAAAAAACCCCAAAAAAACAACCAAACAAAAAAACCCCCACAACAACAACAAAAAAATGGCTTAAGCAAGAAATGGCTCAAGCGAAAAAAAAATGGCTTAAGCAATGGCTTGTAACAGAAAGGGTTTTATAACAAGCCCTAATTGTCTACAAGGCCAAGTTCTGTCACACTGTGAATGAAAGCACTCTTGTAGGATGTATGTATTCCCAGAAACCAGCTGAAAGCCAGTCTAGTCTGTGAAATATGGGTCTAGTGCATACTATAAATGAAGCAGCCATCTGCATTTTGGATCAGCTGTGTTTTCTTCTCGATTTTCAGATATTGGTTTATAAAAATAATATATCAATAAGCTAAAGCTGATATTCAAAAGACTCAGTGCTGCAGCTCACAATGTAAAGGAGATATACTAACCCTCTATGTCCTGGTTAAGTCAGGTCAGCCCAGGCAACAGAAATACTGGCATAACTTGTACCTCATCTACATATCTACGAATACAGTCCTCAACAACATACACAGGTTTTTCAGGAGAGGTAGGAGAAATAATTCCTACCCCATCATCAGAAAAATGGTGTCACGTCTGCCTTGTCTAAAGTGGGTTTCACAGAACTCATTCAAATGCTATATAAGTCCACCAGCACTTTTGCTTTCTCTTGATGCACATTCTCAGTTTCATTTAAGTTAGAGGTGATAGTGAATCAAATTGGAATAAATCAGGACTGACAAACAAGTAAATTTTTTTCAACAGTAAATGAAATAAAACTCAGTAAAAGTAACAAAGTCTCCCTGCAGCAAATTAAAAATTTAGCTAGTTCCTGGGAAAGAAGAAAACCTCACACACCTACACTTAGGAATGGTTTTTGTGTTCTGACATCACTACTAACTATCCAATGTGTTTCTGAATCCGTACTAAAAAAATAGGAAAATTCAGAATCAAAATTTAATTATTTTCTTCTTATTATGGTTAAAAGTGGACTTAAACATCTCTAGCAGTTTCCCAAGCAGTCAAAATATTATGAAATACTTTGATTAAATTTGAATAAATTCTGAGAAGTCTAGAGGAATTGCCTCGATGTACTTATCTAATGTCCCTCTAAAAATAAGAGATGGATGAAAAATGAAAAGAGGCCCATATACCATCAACATGAAGATTAAGGTTTTTCTGCTCTGTCTGAAAATTTTCCCTGTTTATGACATCATTATCAAAGCTGTCTGAATAAATTCAGCAAAACTATTATTTCTGCTATTATTCAGCAAGTGAAGAGGTACCTTTTATTCATCATCTGATTCTTTTAGAAAAACACTTTTAGAAATCTGTTGGCAGTTACCAGCTGAAGGTCAAACACAAAAGTTTGGTATCGTGAAGGGCAGTATGGCTCCCTGTGGCTGAGTTTTTCGGTAAAATAGCTGTCTGTATTGTTTAGCTGGGAGTACAGAACACAGATAAATCAGTCTAGTGATTTTTATTGTTTGAAAATCATCTAGACAAGAAATATAAATAAAGACAGAACAACCAGCTTTTCAGTAATTAGATGATTTGAGAAATCTTCAAGTCCACTAGCTCGTTGTCTTTTCTGCCATATTCCACCTGTGGAAGGCAGCTACAGACAGGACCACAAAGGCAGGATTCCAAACTAAGGAATACTTTATTTTCACTGCTTTACTGAAGGCAGATCATGCGAGAACAAACACTTATCTGATGGATCTACAATGCCACACTGAACACGAGAAATGTGTGCTTTAGTCCATGTGTTTTAGCTGTCCTCTTTGGGATGAAAAGAATCATGTGGAAGCAATCCCAGTTTGCTCTCTTGCCTATGAGGGGAACCCAGGGTGCCTGAGTCAGTGTTGCAGTTAAACTACAAACAGTACACCAAGATCGAGGATGCATTGTTTGAACAATCAATATGTGGCATATGATTTTAAGAAGCACACATGAATATTCCACACTTGTCTTACGAGTTCCTTTTCAGTCTCTTACTATGATGCTGAAAGGTAACGTTCTACTAATTTAAGGTGCAAACCACCTAAAGATGATAGAGATTTATTCTGCTTGTTCATCCAAAAACTGATATTTTAAACTTTAAATTCAGCTGTTTTGCACATTTTCATTTTTCTGTGTTGAGTAGCTGTTGATGTTTTATTGTGAAACTGAAAAGATTTGGGGGTTAGGGTTCAGCACTGAAAATTCTATTTTTTTTATCATATTTCATCATCTATTTTATCAAAATACCATTGTTGTATTCCACCTTCCTGACAAAATCAAGTATCATAAGGTTAGTCTTTATCGGAAATGTAGTCACGATTATTTAGCTTGGAATAAAGAAAAATTAGCAGATAATTTTAGTGAATGAACAACTGAAAGCTGGAAAACATAAAACAGGCTCATATAAGATAGTTTGATAAATCATAGTGAAATGTATATGTTACAAGCCCTTGTACATCCACAAAATAAAAATAAGATGATTTTCTATTTTATTCAAATGATTTTGTGTTTATTCAATATTTACTAGGTTTTTTTTACAAAATAAAATATTTCACTTTGCACATTAATTAGGTTTCTCTAAAACTCATCATTTTAACATTTTAAATCTTTGAAATTAAGCACATTTTCTCATGTCTCATATCTCAGAATTAAATTCTGTATAGCAAATTTTACTTTCCTATGCTGCTGAAATGCCATAAAACTGATTAGGAGGAAAATTCTGAATATTTTTTTGCTGTTTGTTGAAAATAAAATATTAATTAATTTTAATGTAATTATAATTATGATTGTCTGGCAAAGGTATGTTTCTCAGTAACGACAGAAATTAATCAAGTGATTAGCACTTTGTGTTGCTACCCCTGTTGTTCTTTTTATTAAATGTAGTTCTCGTTCCCAGGTGGTTATTACCCATTAGGTGAGATATGTGCATGAAATACTCTTTCATTCTATAAACTTTCAACATACAGTATGAGACCTGAAGGAACCTGTGATTAATCACTTACTAATTGGATCATTCCTTCACTGGCAATGAGTTATAAACTACATAAAAGGCACTCAGCTCCATTGCTTGTGAGATCCAGTTCCCTCTAGAGAAACAGCACATTTTTCAGCAAGACAACCAGCACATACAGCAAAAATGCTGTTCTCTATTCAAATGCAAAATACACTCAATTGCACCATACTACCTTTCATACTAATTCTGCATGTCATCAAGAAGAAAGAAAAAAAGAAAAGATAAACAAAAGAAATAAAATATATAGAAACGTTTCTTAACAAGTTTACTCATTAAAACTCTAATTCTTCTCTGGAGCTAACTTACACAGCCCCCACTGGCTCTATTGAAAGTGAAATATCCTACATAGATTGGTTAGAATTTAGCCCAAACATACAAATGGCTCAATTCTCAGCATAATGAGAATGGCATCTATAAAAATGCCTTGATAATATACAAAGATGAGATCAGATCTTGCATATCTGATCTTTGAAGTTGAGGATGAATATTTCCTTCAAATTCAGTTCTACAAGCTAGGTAGAAAGAAAGGTTTGGTTATGATAGTTTGTGTAACTATAAAAGAGTCTGCACAAGGTGAGCCAATTCTGAATAGCACCAAAGACTGTAACAGATTAGTTTAGATAACATTGCTCTTTCTTTCAGTAAGAAAGTATTTACCTGCATTCACTTCAATGTCTTAATATCTTTCTCTGCTGTAGAAGCAGCTTTGTGCACTATGCATTTAGCCTCCCAATAACTTGTTCGATGTCCAATTACTTTAAGGTTTAATTTTTTTCTAATTAGAGGTAACTGCCTTAAATTAAACCTTGGTGACATCTTACTGAACAGCTGCAGAAGAAGAGTGGATTTAATTTGTATTGTATTGGGCCACATCTCAAATTATTTGGTATGGTTAAAAGTGTAAAAATACTAAATTAATGTGAAAATGTACAAGTAATAATTTTAAAGCTCTTGTTAGAAAATATATACTCCAGTGGAGACGTTTACAGCAAAGAGTGTTTCTTCCTTTTTATTTAACTTGAATTTTCGTAAAAAACATGCAAATGTTACTTTTGGTTGTTACATAGATAATAATACACAATTAAATAATTGGGTGGAACGAGTCACTTAGCATGGTTAGAAGTTTCAGGTCACACCAGACATGCATACACACACATACACACACACGTTGATACCAAATGCATGAATAGAAAACAACTAGAAAGGACTGCATATTGTCTTTAAAGCCTCTGAATCCACTTCCTCATGAGCTCATGGATCTAGGAAATACCCTACAACCAATAAGGAAAGAAAAAAATAAAAAAATGACTAATTCACCAGTCTTCCAGGACTTCTATGTAATTACACATCCCTAAAAGCAGAGCTGAAAATTGAATTTGGAACAGGGGGACATGGCAGGATATTTCTGACTAAAATTTCTGCTTAAACCACCAGCCTAGTCTCACTGTGTTGAGGTCACAGAGCTATTGCCATCCTGCAGTATTGCTTTGCTGGAGGTTTTGAAGTATTGGCAGAAGGAGCTAACAGAGGCAGCCAGGAGATTGGTGCTGGCTCAATTAATTGAAACATCCAGAATTGATGAGTGCTGTCAGGCACTCACTATGAGGATGGCTACCAGAGGAGCCTAAAGAAGTGACTGGAAGAGATCAAGGTTATTACAGGATCTGAGGGAAATGGTTGAAGGCAAC
This sequence comes from Lanius collurio, assembly GCA_020086605.1. Taxonomy (NCBI): domain Eukaryota; kingdom Metazoa; phylum Chordata; class Aves; order Passeriformes; family Laniidae; genus Lanius; species Lanius collurio. The sequence continues at coordinate 21,603 of JACBWW010000538.1, read as the reverse complement.
AAAAAGCAAAGGGAGAGCACAGTGTGGCAGGTAGGAAAGAACAATACTTGTAAATCAAATAATGCATTCAGAAGTGGGTAAGATGCTGGTGGAATTGAAACACTGCACAGTAAATATCAGTTTTTACTTATCAATGGACAAGGTATAAGAAGAGAAGCATGAGAAGATTATATTAACTTATTTAGTTCTATGATAACATGATCCTTGCCTGTCACATAAACTTAGTGACAGATATAACATCTGTGCAGTTGCTATTTTCTTTTTGGCTGAATTTCCAAAACAGCAAAAAATAAACCCATTGTTACATTTTTGTTTTCCTTTTTTCCAAAGACACCATGCTGAATGCATCTTTCAACTGTTGTAAGCAGTTGTGATCTCACTGCAGAATGTGTTTGGCTGAGTGAAAAAGTAGTAATGGGTATTTTACCAAAAAGGAAATATAGGCAGCATGTAGCAATATACCAGAGAGAGGGAAAAGCACACAAAGAGTGAAAGGCAGAGACAGTGAAGATGTTTTACCGAGCAGTCTAATTCTTTGGATGACTACCGAAATACAAACCTGTTAGCAGTTTCCATGGGAGTCTGAAGTTTGATTATCTGTCCTACTTCTTCTGTGCTTCCAGTGCTGAGAATGTCTTTTAAAAATGCTGATTTCACAACCTATGAAAGGGCTGACAAAAGAGGCATTTGCTGTAATCTAGATATAAGATTGAAAGGTTCAGAAACCACCTTGAGAACACGATAAATATTTCTGTTTCTCCCAGAATTTCAAAGAAGCAGTCACTGAAGATGTGAACTCCTTGATTGATAACAGGTAGTTCACACTGCACAAGCCTTCACTTTACAGCTGAAATAAAGAGGCACAAAACTAGAAGTCTGGAGTAAGATTGATCAAGTCAACCAAGACAATGAATTTTCTCAAAATACATGTATTTGCCCTACTCAGTAGACAGATCCTCACTCAGTGAAACTTACTGTGATACCCATATGAATAGTCCCACCCAAATTTTTGCAAAGGTAACCCAGCCATAATATCCATTAGATGAGGACCTGGCATAAGAATTTTTCTTAAATTATTTGACTCAAGTGTTTAATGAAATAGCTGTTTCCTTACATTATTCTTTCTCAGATACTGGTTAAACTCATAGTAACGTTTAGACTTGTATGCTGTTTCTGTTTGTTGGCTTGGTTGGTTTTGGGTATTTTCATATTTTGTTTTGTTTCTCACGGATTGAGATTATTAGTCACTTTGCCAAATTATTTGCTGGATCAATCTCCTTCTTTTATTAGACCCTGTCATCATTGTTTAAATAATAATTTATTTAACTTTTAGAATCAACTCTTTGATGTCTCTGACTAGATTTTGTAATCATAAATAAATCAAGGAAGAGAAGAAAAAACTAAATGTGCAGTATTGGCCAAAGAATTGTAAAGAAACTAGACTCTTTCAGAAGTACAATCATGCACTGTAAAAAACTGTAATATTGTACCAAAACACAATTCCATGCTATCTGATATACCACAGTTCTGTTGCTATACTCTTATCTAACTTAGAAAAATATTTTCAAGTATTCTGAATTTCCTTGAGGTTGGACATTTACATTTTACATGTTTTAAAATCTTCTTCAAAAACCCCATAATTTCAGGAATCAAGGACTTCTCAATAATGTGGTCATATTTAACTCTTGAGCTAAAAATGTTGACAGCATTGCTGATTATTTTAACCCTCAGGAAAAGTGAAATAAGATATTCATTGTAAGCATCACATTGTCAAAAAAATGAAATATTCGGTGTGTAATAAAAAGTATCTGATCACTTCATTGGAAATGTACAGCTGGAAAGAATAATATTAATTGAAATGGTATTCAGGAAAGGGCTAGTTTTGATCAACTAGATTTTTTTAAATAATGTATAACACTTGAGTTAGTTAATTTGCTATTTAAATTAATGAAATGAAATGAGACAGAATGAAATAGAAAAATTGAGTTTCAAATCTGAATTTTTAATTTAAAATGGATGTTTTCCAAGATCTCATTTTACATGAATGATTTAACATTTTGATTTTTCACCCAAACCTGGGAAAATGTAATTGCCTAGAGTTTGAAACGATTCTGTTAATGGTCTTATCTGTTGTTTGGAGTTAATGAATGAATGAATTAATTAATATTTTAATTGGAAATTTTCCAGTCATGTTTACTACTGTAATATTTGTGAGTTCATTTTTCAGACGGATAAGTAATCCTTGCCATTGTTTCACTGCAACAGGCAGAATCCTTCCATCAGATTCCTTTAGCAAAATTTTAACTTCATTCTGCTAGAAACTGATATGCAGCCATTCATGAAAAAATAAACAAGGCTTCTCAGAAGAAACATGCATAGTACTTCCATTGCTCGATTCTACTTCCTATGGTGGAATTACATGAGAGTTGAGGCCATCCTCGTTCTGTCATGGCCATTGTTAAACAATTTTAGTGATAGTGCCATAGCTTTTTAAGTTTGGCCTAAAGATTCACTGTGACCTGTTATAAGTTTTCTACTGACTTCCCTGGGTTAGGAACAGCAAGGAAAAATATATTTAGGGGATAGCAGTAAGATATAATATTCATAAGCACTGTTCAAATAGTTTTAAGAAAAGTTATATGGACTTGTAATCACATACGAATATTGATCCCACAGGACTGTGATCTTTAATTCGATAATTCTGAAATACTTGAAGCAAAAGGCATTTAAAATGCCATGAATAACATTTAGAATATACTGTTGTGTGTGATATGCACTGAGCATCTATAGATGCTGTAAGGATGTATGAGGGCATGGAGGAAAAGAGCAAACTCATAAACAGTGCATTACAACAGACCTTCTGTGACTTTATAATGACAGATCGCTAGTAAAATACCAGTTTTGCAAACTGAGCATTACAAGAGACTTGAAACTGAAAAACAGATGAAGGTGTCTGCAGCTTAGGCAAGAAATTAACAGTTCCTACGCAGTGCGCTGAGCAATGTGTGAAATCACTTCCCTCTGAGTCATGAGGGAGGTCAATTAGGAATGCAAAATATGTAGGAGAAAAATATTTTCAAAATAAAAAGAAAATCCAGGAGTTTTAATAATGGTGTGGTGTTAGACTGTAAATAATTCATTAATTGCACAGAAAACTGTTTGGACTTTATTTCTTCATGCTGTTATAAGCATGTTTCTATATGCTCTATATAAGGAGCCAGTGCAGCAACACTCAAGAGAGATTACATCTTGGCTTTTGTCATTCTGGGCAATTCCCTTGCTGTAGGACTATGAGAGAAGGAGCTGAACCAGTATCTTAGAAGGACTCAGGATTTTGCCATTACCAGCCAAGACAGCTACTAAGTCAAGGTCTAGCTGCTGTTCACTGCTTCTGTGGGGGAAAAATAACAAGCAGAAGAGGGTATGAATCGGAAGAAAGAGATGGTATTTGGACAAATAATTTACCTGGGAGTAGATAAAAGGTGGAAGTGGGTGTTTACTGTAGGCAGGAGGGAGGAGCAGGCAGCCTGGAGCTGAGGCAGCACAAGGTCTCTGAAAGGTTATCAGAGGGTGTGGATGAGTGCTGGCAAGCAGCAGCAGTTACAGAGCCAGAACACTTTGCAAGGCTTTATCAGACCAGAGCTTTCACTGAAAGCATTCAGCTTTGTTCAATGTTGGCAACTCTTCTGTCCCCACAATGCAAACCATGTTTTATGAAGGCAAAAAGAGAGTGGTAGCGCTGGGTAATGCAAGCAGCTTCGGGAATCAGTCTAGTGACACAGAAGCACAGAATTCCTAGAAATGTCCCAAGTAATGACTCTATGACCATAATTAATTCTTAATGGTGAGAATATTGAAAAGATAGAAAATAAGGGTTTCTTGAGAAGGTTGCAATTTGCAGGGAAGTGACTGTAAGTTGATGCCAAGTGCACACAAACAACATCTATCAACATTACATTTAAACAGTTCTGTGATATGCAGGTTTGTTATTTGGACAGGCAACCTGACAGCAGAGATTGATGCACCTATCAGAGAAGAATAAGAATATAAATCTCTGTCTTATCAAAAGGAGAATGCAGGGAGCAGATAGGGCTGAGGTGGTAGACGTAATCTATTTAGGTTTCCAAGAGACATTTGACATTGCATGGTAGAATAGAATAATATATCTTCAGGTTCTCACGTAAGGCACAGAAGACTCTTTTCCTTCCAGACTTGTCAAGCTGCAAAGTAGTATGTTGATTCCCAAGTGCAGAACATAATTTCTTCACTAATTTTCTACTTAGCCTTTTTGGTTTTCTGCTCCTTATATTATCTAGAAAGATCTAGAAAATCTCATTCTATACATCTTCCACTTTTATTTTTTTTTCCTTTGTACTATGTTTGTCTTCTCTTCTTCCTTTTATTTTTCTTGACCCTTTTTTTTACATAAAGCAAGAGTGCTGAAGAGGCATCCTGACTCAATCAGACTGGTTGATGTTGTCTTAACATCCTGAGTCCAGCAAGTAAAGAATAGGGATGAGCCACCATCCCCTCTGGCCTGGGAACTCCAAAACACCCACAGAATATTCCCAAAGGAAAGATGACTTCTCTAGGAACTTTCTTGAGACTTATCAGGGATCAGCAATAGGGATTTGATATAAGTGCTGAATAAACTACTTAAGAGGATATTGGATTCTAGAACTCTTATGAATAACAGTTCATAAGATATGCAGACACAATGAGTACACAAAAACATTAGTGTCACTAACAAACATTCAGCTACCTGCAGCACTATTCAGGCTTCTGAATGCCTCAATGTAACCCTTTTTTTCTCACATTTTTTTTCCCCGGGGATTCCATTTCAGGATGCTTAAAGGCAATATTTGGTCAAAACACAGGAACAAGGAAATGTAACCTCCTGAAATATATATTAATCCTCGTACACTGCCAATTGCTGTCCTCTGCAGGTAAATGAAAATGCCTTTGACATGTCACAGGATCGCTTGTGTCGATACCCATGCCCCTTTCTTTGCAGTTACACAGTAAAGAAAATCTGTCACTGGGACTGCATCAGTTCTAACAGCAGCTTCCATCAGAAATTTAGGGTGCAAAGTACAGATGTTTCTGTCTTACCTCAGGAGAATATGAAGTTTTCTTTGGTAGTAAGTAAGGCACTGCAATTTGGAAAGCAAGAGGCTGTAGCAATGCCGGTCAGTTTGGGGTTTGCTTCAAATGATCAGAACCAGTTTTGCGTATAATATGAGGCAGAAAATTCCTCAGAACTCTAACACTTCTCAGAGAATATGACTTCCAGGTCAATCAAATTTTCCACACAATCAAGTTTTCAATATCTCTGTGGATGGGGAGCCCCTTTGGGCTCCCTTTCCATATACTTACCACCATCATTTTTTTTTTTCCTTACAGCCAGTTTGAATTTCCCTTCCTGTAACTTGCATCTCTGCTTTTGAGCATTTGCTGTGCACCTCGGAGTCTGACTCCTTCTTCTCTACAATCCTGCTTTAGTTAGATGAAAACAGTCATTCAGTCCTATAAACCTTCTTGTATTCAGAATGAATAAGCTCATTTTTCTCAGTGTCTCTTTGGTTTTCCAGTTCTTCAGTCTCCTAAACTGTCCCTAAGAAGGGCCCTTTTCTGGACTTATTCCAGTTTTGAAAGTCTTCTTTGCCCAAGTGATTCCAAGATGGGATGTAAAATAGAAGTGATGTTGCAAGTTCTGAACAGAGGGGTTTATTATCTTTTTGATTAGCATGCTGGCAGGCTGTGACTGATGGAGTTCAGGGCATATTTAGCTTTCTTCTGCATACCAGGTTGCATTAGTAAAAATATTCTAAGGTTTTTTGTTTAAGGTATATTTTGATTTAAGTTTAAGAATACCAAAATATAAAATTTCTAATGCTTACTGCTTGTAATACCCAGACTTACTACTTAGAAAATTTTTCATTAGAAAATACACATACCAGAATTTTTTTTAGAAACAACATAATTTTTAAAAGATTTTTAACCTAAATGTAATTGTATACAAGGACTGGCACTTAGCAGGGGAAATGTTTACTTTTTCAAATAGTGTAAATTAATTCTTCCATCAAATAACAACTTTAAGTAATGAACACAAATGTAAAATATACCTTAAGGATCTTCTCAGTGCATCAAACCTGTCCTTTGAAAAAACGTGATTACTGAGTGAGATAAAATTCATATGTTTTCCTTTTCCACCGCTCTCTGTCAAATTTAATCAGGAATTCTAGATAACAAACTGATTTTTGGGCTCTTTTGATAAAATACAACAATGGCACAATAAATAACCATCAACATCAAATGGTGTATTGCTAATTATGGTCACAGTGACCTATTCACACCTACAGAGTGGGGCTGTTCAGCCTGCATTTGCATCCTGATTTATGGAACTGTAAATTTACATAGATATGTATGGAATGAGAAATCAATTAGATATAAAAGGGATATGTTGACACAGGTGAGAAAAAAAGGAAGAAATCTCATTTGAGGCTGAAAAATAAGGTCAAACTGTGCTATCTTTCAGCATTAATGCAAACTTATAATCTAAAGACAAGGTTCAACTTTTGTCAGCACTGTTGTATAGAATTTTTTTTCTGCCATGTGTATTACGCAGAAATGAAAAATAGAAAGATTGCTATAACTAAATAATGTAAACAAAGGCATCATTAAAATCATATTGAGCCAAAACTATAAGTGTTGACTTCACTGAACATAGTGCTTGAAAAAGGTGAATTTAGAATTTTAGGCTAAGTCTGCCCTATTAAACAAAACAAAACCGAGGCAGAGTTCGGTTGAGCGACAGGAAACAATCTGTGGTATTAACTGTAAGGAAGCTCACAGGATTTGTTTTAGTCTTGCTTCCTCATATTTTTCCAGACAATACTCAATACATTCCAGGAAAATGTGTCCATGGCCGTTCTTAAGACTGTTCCTAATAATACTTTCTCCTCCCAATAGGGCAGTTAAATGAAATAGAAGTGAAGTGACCTGATCACAGAAGCACCTCTGTGTTGTGACTTCATTATCAAATTCTTCATGGCACCTTCTGCAAACAGATTACTTCCCATCAGCCTTTGAACACCTCATGGACTTACTACCACTCTCCTGGTTTTAGTCTGGTTTTGGCCTCAGTTGGAGCCTCAGAACTAAAGAAGAAGGAGTACAAATGTTTCCAATTTTTCCTGTGGCTGGAATTCAATATATTCTGTTTCATGCCCGTGAGAAGGACAGGGAAAATCTGCTTTCTAATGTGTATGGTTCAGCTAGGCTGAGAAGAATAAGTGGTCCTAAATTACTGGATGCAACAGAATGCAACAGTGACAGCATTCACCTCAGTAAACTTAAGAGGTCTCTCTCTGGACTGGCACACCTGAAAAGGACAATTCCAATACATGAGCATTCTAAACTATTACCCAGATGACTACATTTGGCCAGATGAATCACTGTTCATGCAGTTATGCATCTTTGTTGAAAATAAAGCCCTTAGTTCTATTTTACAGAGGGAAGTATAAAATGAATACAATAAATTCCCACTCTACTTTTAAGGATTGTATACAAAAAAAATAATATATAGTTCCTTATTGAAGCAAGCAATTGTGTATTGACAAGGAGAGTTTTTATCTTCGGAAAATCTGATATCCTAAACCTCAGGAACTCCTTTTTTGGACAAAGTACTGGATCCTGTCACCTAACCTGGAAAATCATCCCTAAAGCAAATAGCAAAACAACTTTGATTGCTGTCCAGTTGGACAGTAATTTTAAAAATTTGAGAACATTTCTGTATATAAAAAAAACCCAGCTTAATTCTCCTCACTGATGAATTATTTCCTCAGTCCTGAGAAAAACAGAAGAAAATGCTCCTTTATTCACAAAGTGGAAAAGCATTCAATAAAACAGTGAAAAGAAAAGGTTTGAACTCTATGCCTACTGCTATTGTGAACTTCATTTGCAGCCTTGACTAAGTCAGTTATCCTCCTTACATCTTCAGCTACCCAGCTGACAAATGAGCAAATCCTAATGCACTGAGTGCTGCGAAATATAGTTATTACCTTTGGAAAAGTGCTCTCTAAGGGTCTGGTGTAGTATAAATGACAGATACTTATTTTAGACAAGAAAGAAACAGATATGACCATTTTGTTTCAAGGATTTTCTAAAGGAAAACAGAATTGTTGTCAGTGTAAGTTATTTTCTAAAGTAGCAGCAATACAGAGGTGGATGCCTCTCTATTATAGGTGAATACAGTAGATGTAAGGCAGCTACTTTTAAGCTGACACATTAAGAAGCTGAACTGGTTCTATGAGATAGCTGAGGGAGTTTGCTGACATTTATCCTGTACCTCAGGTTTATGCTACCATTATTCTACGTGCCATGAAACATACACATAGACACCCTAGTATGTGACAGCACATATAAATTCTTACCAAAAGCTTTATGGAAAAAATTATAGAAATGTATTCTTAATGTTAATATACTACCATGAAATTCCCTGTGCTGAAGTGAAAGATATTTCCCAGTGAATACACCTCAGCAGAGATCACATGGACTGAAAAAAGATTTTGGAATACTTTTGCAATGCTCTTACTGTGAAAGGATCAATTTCTTCCAAGCCTGACGTAATAGATCTAGGACATATTAGAAGCTGCTAATTAGAATGGTGTGCCCTTCTGAATGCTACTCTTAGAAGAAAAAAGGAATGAAAAATGAGATCCATTTATGGTGTATATGTTTTCAATAAATAGGTATAAGTAGAATGAACAATAGAGTTATTGAATGAGGATGGAGATATATTGCTTTTCATTATTTTGTCAAAAGTTGAAGCTGCTCAGCATTCCCCTTCTCTATCCAAAACTGTGGCAGGGGATTTGGTTTGGGTACAGAACTGGACAAGGGGACTGACAATTAGTAGAGAACATAACAGTGACACAGCTCCTCCCTTGCTCATCGCTTTACTTGCAGTAGTAAGGAGACAGCACTCATGGCTATATAGCAGGCTGGCCACCATATTTTCACATTTCAACCAAATCTCACATTCTAAAGGAGAAGTCCAGCATTTAAGATTGTTCTCCTTACAAATTACCAAAAAGCTGTGATTATCAGTGTAAAGAGCACTTTCCTCAATCCCCCAGAAGAATGAAATTGGACTTTATAAACCCTGCAAGTAGACAACAACAATTTTCTAATGTTAAATGTTATAGAAATTAAATATTATTTCATTTATATACCATGATAACNTTCTAATGTTAAATGTTATAGAAATTAAATATTATTTCATTTATATACCATGATAACAAAATAATTTAAATATCAACTAAAATTCAGGACTGCCTGAATGAAAACAAGGACTATATAACAAATTCTGTTTTAATATTACCACTCTAGGAAAATCAAGGTAACCAGGTAGTTTCTTTTCCTCGGAGAAATATTATCCTATTACATTCATACAGCTTATTCCAAGTGTTATGAAACAGTAATTTTCAATATGATATCATTGTGTAACGTCTTGGTACAATCAGGACCTTTCCCATGAGAAAGGAACCTTTCCCATGAGAATTCATCCATATAACATCAGCTGGAGTTGCTATTGATGCCTGAGAATACTAAATGCTGGGGATGTATGAAGTGCACAAGTCTTTCCATATTTTCTGATTTTGGATAAACTAAGAAGTATCCTGAGATTTTTACAAAAATTTCAAAGGCTTAGACCCTTATTAACACATAGAACAACAACTTAACAGCAAAGCAACAATTTTTTTTCTCAAAATATCTCCTGTGTTAAAGGCAAGTGGACATTTCTATCTCTAGCTACTAACTGGTCAATTCTGAATGAATCTGGAATCACTGGAAAGGTAACTGTGCTTGATTCAGATACAGCATTTTTGAAATATGAGCATCTAGTGTCATCACGATGTAAACTACCAGACATGTTCAGGTATAGCTGAAAGTTATGACACTGGACCTGCAGGAGACCCAAGTCCATATAAAATAGCAGCAAATGCTAGGCAGGAGAGCCCAGGATATTTCATATGATGCTGGGTGTCTGCACTGGTAGCTGAATCAGGCCTGGAGGCTGGGATTTATCTCCTTATTAAATGTATGTGGCATCTGCGTGTACCTGTGGCTAGGCTTCATTTGGGTCTCCTCTGGCAACAGAAATATACTCAGTATTGCTACAGGTGTCCTGTGACTCCTGCACAGGACTGTGACTCCTACAGCAATGCCCAGGTTTACTTTCCTGCTGTCCAGTGTTATTTTTCTAAGAGTATTTAGTCTGGCCCCCAACTAGCTCCAGAGAAGAGAGAGTGTGCCTTAAAAATCCTGTCATAAGTCTACTCCTTTGAGATATTTTGGATAGCTGACACGATTAGGATTGAACTCATAGGCTTTGTAAAATTAAACATCTATATTAAAATTTCTTCATGAGCAATGACCAGGAGAAAACATATAAAACATATTCTAGGTAATAAATGTTAAAATGCCTTTGGTTCTTAATCCCACACCCTTAATTAAATAAAACAAAATGAAGAAAATTCCATTAAAGCTGTAGTTTTATTATTGTCACATACATTATGGAGGTCCCTTGTCCTTTCCTGTGCTTAGATATTTAAAACAGTCATAACAACAGCTGTTCCCAGCTACAAAATGTGCCTGCAGTGTTTAAAATCAAGCATATGTTTCTAATTGTGTTGTCTCACCTGAGTCCAGTTCTCTAACAACTTATGAGAGTTTGAGTTTATGTGCACTTGTATTGCTGAAACAGCCTCTGAATCCACTGCTGAATATATTCCAGCACAGTCATAAAGTCTCTGGAGCTTGAGGATTCAGCCTCCCTCCTTAATATCTGAGAGATGCTCTGAGAAATGAGAAAGAAATTTACCTCCTTCCCTTCTGCCTAGCCTCATCCATGCCAAATCACTTAGGTCCTGGCAAGAATCATTTTGCACCATCCGGTTCTTTGCTATTGTAAAGAACAATGGTTGAAGATTCTCCCTGACAACAGATTCCCACACATTTTTATATCTGACTATTTAATAGAGCTAATTTGCCTGATGCTATGACGATACAAAATATTTCTAGTGTTGCCAGTATAAAAAGGCTATTGTACAGTGAAGCTAGAATCTGGCCAGCTTGTTTTTTGGTACATTCAGAAGCGATTATCTAAAAGAGAATAGCTCTTTTCAGAACTTTGGACACTAAATTATATTCAACAGTGAGGTCTCCATCTTCCCTTCATTCTCTTTTGTCTCTGTCTTCTCAGAGGTCTGCTACAATGCTCCTGTTCCCCCACACTTTTAATACTGAAATGGGTAGACAGCTATTTCTCGAGTTTCTGTATGTTTCTCCACTTTATGATTTGTCTATTCTAAAAGTAATTGGAGGTCCTGTACATTTTCAGTGGATCAATGAACTTCTCTCTCTTCACATTTATATCCTTGTTACATTAACCATCACAGAGAACAAACAGAAAACTTACCAACCATACTGACCTTCTGTTCCTTCATGCACTCAGGCAAGGATTAGAGGGGACAAACATCTAATTCAAATCTTGTGGTTTCTTACACACATGTGATAGAGTCAAAGCCTTTCCAGAAATATTTCTTTTCAAAAGGAAAGAGCATTTTAGCTCCATAAACTTAATCTAAATAATCTTCTGAGTATAACCACCTTAAGCTTTTAACCTGAAGAAGGAATGAGATTGGCATCTCCAGAGAGCAACTGCTGAATGGAGGGAGGTCTAGAGGACTGGGGCTGCTAGACTGGGTGTCTCATGTTTCAAAATTGAGGTAGAGATGATTTCACGGCTCTGTGCAGCCCTTGCCCTCATCAGAGAATGCTAACAATAGCAGAGTTATCAGGTTATCTTCTGTAATGGGGGGGCTAGGCTCCTTTCAATCAGTAATTACTGAATTCTGTAGTAGGTCAGCAAAGGTGTTTTACATAATAGGTAGGAAAACTTATTTAATAAAATCTCTTTTTTTTCTTTAACATGAGAAGCAACCTATTTATTATCCCCTTTAATCTCAAGAGTGCACAGAGAATTCAGAACAGAGAAAAGAAAATAATTTTTACAGAAAATTAGAGCTCTTTTATGATATTTCCAGACATTTTTGTTCCAGACTACAACTCTTGTCCTTTAAGGGCCATATACTTTTGGGTTTCCCTTGATTAAGGTAAAAAGGTTATCCTGGCACAGTCTCAGACCTTTCTAAGATAAATAGCTTGTGGCTGGGAAGGTTCTTCATTCTGTATCACAGTGTATACAGCCCCTGTGACAGGTCATGGCAGTCTTTTGCATAATTTCATAAACCAGCATCTTACAGGGTATTCATCTGTACTTTGAAAAGAAAAATCCCTATTATTCCATCCAGCAGAAATACCTAATTTTCTGTTTGATGAAGGAACTGTTATAGAGAATCTCTTCCCTCCCAATTGTCCTTTATTTTTCTCTTCTAGAGTCAAGGCCAGGTGAGATTGGCGACTTCCAATAGAGGAAGAATATGGCAAAATAATTATTCCTCTTCTTTTTAAAGTTCATTTAAGGGGAACTTGAGCTTCTTTTGTAGTCTTTTATTCATAAGAACTATTTTTATACTCACATGTATTTGTCTTGTCTGGAAGTACCAGCAATAACAACTGTTGCGTAACCTGCTCCCAGAAAAAATGACTGATCTTTGTCAAGATAATTCTGAGAATATTGTATGTCTTTTTTGATTTGATAAAGTAGGAAGTTTAATAACCTTTTTTTCTCCTTTATTTATTTTTCTTTCTTTACTTTTTTTCCCCCTTTGTTTTTCTTCTATTTCCTTATTGAAGACTAAGATTTTCAATAGTTTATCACTATGAAGAATTCACATTTAAAAATACCACAGCCTGGAATCAATTCATCTAACATCAGCATGCAATTGGAGTACTTAAAATACCAGCACAAGTCTTTGAGTTTCTGCATGTTAGTCTCAGCTAGGGAAAGACAGGTATTTCTGAGATTTCTGAGCCAACTCTTACAGGGAGTGAATCATCTTATGTGTACTTCTGCTGCATTGATTCCATAATGAACCAAAGACAACGGTGTTCTTATTATAGGCACCTCAGGTAGGTCCCTGAAGTTAAATGAGATAAATCTAGATGCAAGTCACTGCAAGAGATACCAGTGAAAATATAATTCTACATTCTTAAGAGAAAGTATCATCTTTGAAAGTCAGAACTGATGGCAGATACATGGTGAAAACCCGTATCCTTCATCATATAATTCAGAAAAGCAGATGGCATTTATTAACATGCTGTAATAAGTTTGAGAAGCCTCAGGCAAATTTAAAAAGCAGCAAACAAGATGCAAAGTTACAAGCAATAAACCAGTATAGCTCAGAGGGAGAAAGGTGTTGCAGGGGATATACACTGATAAAAAAAAAGAGAGGGTTAAGCTTTGTCTGTGATGCGGAGCAAACAAAAAAACACAGTAGAATTAGGAATGAATATGTTGTAAGGTGTTTTGAATCATGATAATATGCCCCAGCCAAACCATCTGTAGTTATTCCTATTGGAGACCTCAGAGAGAGACCAGGCTGGAATTAACCTCACCAGCTTCACCCGGCCATCCACCTTCAGCTGCAGCAGATCAGCTCCTGGAGGGTTTTTAAGCTCAGTCAGAGGGTTGAGGGAGAGGGTTTTATCTGCCCTGTCTTGTTGTTTGGATTTCCTGGACTAACTTGGCTGCTGATCACTGGATGGGTTTTGTTGCTGCCATTTTCTTGACTCTGCTTTCCTGGATCTGGAGCATCAAAGACTGAAAGGTATTGTGCTAAATTGGAACTGGAAAAAGAGAAGCTAAAAGGCTAAATACCAAGACAGCAAGGAATAGATAAAGAGGACTGTGCTGCACTGGGTTAAGAACTGATCTTATTACCTGAAAAGTGTGTGTAGGGCCCTTGGACAAAATAAAGGGACCAACCAAGTAATGTGTGATCTCATTCACAGCAGTTGCAAAATGTATACATGCTGTATTATGGATAAGTTAGTAAAATGTATAAGTACTGTGTTAAGGGATTATAAGTGAACTATATAGGTTATGCGTAAGTGTGTAAAAGTAGTATAATGTGTAAGTATTGGATAAGTAAACCTCATACACTAAAGAGGTGCTAAGTAGCTATTATTGTACAGACTAGAAGATGTGTGAGTTCCTACATGATGCCCAAAGAGGTGATGCATATTTTAAACAATAAGAAGCTTCTGAGTAATCACATTGATTCGTTGTACAGAAGTGCTGAGTTCCTGCATGAATGTAGTGAAACAAGTACATTTATCACATCTTAGGACAGATTTGCAACTTAAGTCAGTGAATCTGCTGGTCAGGCATACAGAAGAAATAATGGTAGAAGGTATACAATGACTAAAGTAATGAATAACAGAAGGGCTTAGTATCCTACCTGTTAATTTCTCTGATGGAAATGTGGAGAAATACAAAAAATGTATGCGGGTAAACCATCCTGCCAGCTCATATAACCTGATGGACACGAAGTTGGTTCCTGTTTTTTAGGTAAGAGATTTTGGAATCACTGTGGATTGTTCATCTTATTGTTCAACAGAGTTTAAAAACATGTATCTGGTGCTGAAATGGGGGTGAGAGATCTAGAGAATGAGACAAAAACAACAATCCAGCTCTGAGAAAGTCCGCATCTTGAACGCTATGTGGACTGTTTTGATTACTTCTGTGTCAAGAAAATGTTGCAGAACCAAGAACGACACAGAGAAGGAAGAAAAGCATGACAGGAGGTATGAAACTGCATCTATTCAAGAACTAAATAGATTAGGATTTATGAGAACTCATAAAATAAGAGTGTTATAAAACAACTATAAAAGATCATTAATGTCTTTCCAAGAGAGGAAGAAATGAGAACTTAAATTTTCAGTATTATTAAGTTCACAGGATATGATGATGCCCAAATTGTAAAAGGTTCTTTAAAACTGAAATACATTAAAAATTATTAGACTGCAAGTACTTACAGTACTCCTAAAGATGACTTTAGCTCTTATCACCCCCTAACACTCAAATTATCACTGGATGTGCAGGGAGAAGTGCACTTTTCATGCTCTTGCTCTGTTCCCAAGCACCCACTGCTGAATGCTCTCATGTGTTATCCAAGAATGGTGAGAACTGCAATCTGACTGAAGAGCAGTGTGGAGAGAGAGTAAGAAGCTTTGCAGTCAGAAAGACACACGAAGGAAGTCATATCGTAATTCAAAACCAGTGAGCAATGCAAAAGTTACAGGAACTCAATTTTTTAGTTTCTGTGAGTACATCCAAATCTAGGAAACAAAATTAAATCTTGTCCCTTTCTCTTGAGAGAAGAAAAAAAAAATTTAAAAATCACTCAGCAAAACTCTGTGATGTTAAAACTGGTGACCCCTCCAAAGCATCCTCAAATCCACACATTTGAGCAAATTACTGCAAGGCAGTATTTAAAAAAATTAAGACCAATATAAACTTGAACCTAGATGCCAGTGACCATGTAAGAGCAACCAACAGTAACCAAAGAGAAAAGTTAGAAAACAAAATGAGGATTTTATCTAATAGTGACACTGCACTGGTATGGATCTATCTGGGAACAAGGTAGTTGGCCATAAACAACTGGCCATGGTCCTATCATTGTTTCCCTCAAGAAATTTTATTTGTATTAGAAAGACATAAAGAGAAAGTTACAGTGATGTAGGGATCAGTCTCTTCTGTTGTGTGAAGTGAAAGGACAAGAGGAAATGGTCTTAAGTTGCACTAGGAGAGGTTCAGATTAGATAGCAGAAAAAATTTTTTCACTAAGAGTTTAGAATAAATTACCCAGGGAGGTGGTGGAGTTACTGTGTCTGGAAATGTTCAAGAGATGTCTGGAGGTGGATGTGGCTTAGGACTGATTATGGTGGAGCTGGATTGGTGATTGGAAGAGACCTTCAACCCCTTAGTCCAATCTTAGTGATTCTGTGATATTGTGATTCTGTGAGCATACAACAAAAAAGGCAGGCAAATGCTGTGGAGGGAAGATATATGAAATTTTTGTCACAAGTCACAAAAGAAAAGATCCAGTCTTCCAGCAGGTCACACACAGACTGGCCATCCCTGTGCAGCCAAACTACCTTCACTTATTTACAAAAGCAAGGCTTAATATATTCCCATCTTCATCACACCCCACACTTAGCTGCAGAAAGGCTTGTTTGCCCTAATGACAACAATGAAATATGAATATTGTGTTCTCAGTTCTGCTGATGTTCTCTCTAATGATGAAACCACTAAATATGGCAGCTTGTTTTTACTACAATAACAATAGAAATCTATTGTCATTTAAAGCATTAGTATAAACACTGATTTATTTTGGACCTATGGTTTGGGTTTTCTTTCCAGCAAAACAATAACAAGAAAGCCAGGACACAATTTATTGAAGTTGTTTAAAGAATGTGTTTCCTGTTTCTCTGTGCATGCAGTGCATTCTTATCTGCTAAAATGTCTCAGTGAAGACCAAAGAAAAAAGAGGGCAGACTTCATTTAAAGATGTTAACAATAAAACCATTTAATAACAAAATACAGTTCTTCTTTTAGGTATTGTCCTTTGGACAAAGCCTCAGACAAAGCTTTTAAAAGCATTGTTCTCTGATTTTGAGTTAGTTGTGAAATATGATCCAATTCAAACTTTTTTTTTGCCCAAAGATATACAACTAATAGACTTTTTAAAATTTATATTTATTTATTTTAAACCCTACATCTGATGTAGAACATTATTTGAAGTAGGGAGATGGGGTCAAATCACTTCAATAAAGGATGCACTGAATTATGAGGCATTTTAGCACCCTCCTACCTCTGACTATATTTTATTACCTTTCTCTTAAAACTTATGTTAAAATATATTAATCATCTGCTAGGTACAATTCACTCAGGCAAAATAAATAAATACTAATTAAATAATAAAAGTAATAAATGCAAATTCTGGCAGTTCTGAATTATTAGGATTGTTCTGTCAAATCTAAAATTCTAACCATCTTTTCAGTAAAAGAATCAACATAACTCAAAAATTCCAACTATTTCAAAGAGGAATCATAATAATAAAGAGTAATTTTATAAAATGCTCCCATTCCAGTTAACAAACCAGCATTCTGGCTTTAGTCAAAGACCTCTTTTTGTACTTTTAGAGTACCCACTTTGGCAATTCATGTCACTGCAGAGTCAACATCATTGCTGAACAGCAAAATTTTAACTTTCTATATGATCAGTAAATTGTTTCTTAAGATACTGATATTTCCATAAAATAAGAGCAGATACAGATGTTTAGATATCCATATAACATTATAAGGGATTCTGAATTCATACCCACTCACAGAATCAAAGTTGCAGAGTGAACAACAAGAGCTATGACACTTTAATTTATTTCAGCTTCTATAGGCTGCAGGGGCTTTGCCTGCGAATAAGTGAGGCTGTTAAGTTGAAAGGTCTCCACATTTTGGACCTTTGTGGATTCCCATTCCCTGCTTTCAGGATACCTCCAAGAAACTGATGTTAAGCAGAATACTAATTCTGTGTGGTTCCTACAGGAGACAAATTGTGGCAGGACTGTAATGCATGCAGCTCACATGTTTGAAGGAAGGAGATAAGGGACATCTGGGTACAAGTGCTTCGTTTCTGTCTTGCCTTCTGGATTCAAATCACCCATGGAGGAATAATCCTTGCTCCTCTAACAATGACTTCTCTGTAATCATACCTGTTTCAAAGCCCCAGAAATTGTCTGTCTTGTGGACCATTTGAAATGCAGCTCTAAATTCTGTATGTTATTTTCTGTGCAATCTGTGCAATTAGATGAAAACTTTATTTTTGTATCCCAAATCTGCTATGAAGACAGGGAGTTTACCACGTGTCCTGCATTCCCTGAAAGGCATTAAAAAAAATCTTATTGCTGATTCATTTATAGGTGCTTTTTAAAATTACATGTATGTTTTTAAAAGTAAAATATACATTATACAGATTTCTTATTTTGAAAACACTTTGTCTCTAGTGTTGATTGGTCAAACTCACATGAAGGTATTGTTGTAAATAATTTGGTGTTATTTGAAATAATTTGTAAATATGAAATAAGGTTACCAGGCATGATTCAGCTTCATGTAGAGACCTTGAAATAATCTATTTGATAGAAAAAAATCCAAAAGTAGTGACATAAATTATTCACCTGAAGTAATTCAGCGAGACCTAACGAATACAGTAAAGAGGAGTTTGCATATTGCACAAAGGGATCATTTAAAATCTGTTATCACTTTGTTCACCTCTCCTGCCGTTCTTCATCTTCTTTGCAATTCCAATAAGGCTGCAACATCACTGCCACACAAAAAGCATTAGTGATTCTATTTAAAAGGTGCCAACCCTGTTGATCGTCTGCCTACCCCATTGTCAGTATAGAAGCATGCTTTGTTTATATTCTGAAAGGGATATGGGAATTATTTTGATAATTTAGTGCTTTTTCCCAAGTCTGTACTTCTAAACAAGACCAAACTGTTGCTGAGGTCATATGGTATTATAATAATTTTCATTTTTTGAATAAGAAGATTATTAGTTTGGACTTCTATGAAGGTTTCCAATTTTGAGTTGTCATTTCAGTTTATGATGGACTAGTAAAAAATATCAACCAAATTGCCAAAGCAAAATGACCCCTAAACTTGCTTAGTTTGAAGCATAATATTTCATCCCCCCTTAGGATGACACTGAGAGACATATATGTCTTTCAGGCTACCTCCATGGCATTTCTTTGGTTTCATTAATACACAGATGTCACCTCTGTGCCATGGCCATGCCCTACATCTTCAATCCTTGCTTCAGTCCAATCCTTCCCTGATCACATCCATTCTGTCAAGAGAGGGCCTGGTGTCTGCAAGGATTCCTGGGTAAACTTTGATTTCTGAGAAGAGGCAGTACTAGGAATTGCAAATGAGTCCCTATTTCTAATCCTGCCCCAGACTTTTCTGTTCACTCACAGTATGATTTCCCATACCAAATACCTCAATATTTTATATATTATCCTAAGGAGAAGGGCCTCAAGTTTTCAGGCTTAGAAAATATACTCAAATCCTTTCAGCTGATTATCATCTGTGAAAATAAGAATGGGAAAGCAGGAGATAGATCAACTGTATGCTCTTGTTTCTGTTTTACCACCCTGAAAAAAGTAGTTAAGTCTCCATTTTGTCAACAGGAACACAATTTGTCAAGGGTTATGTGACCTAGATCTCATAATTTCCAATGCTGGGCTACGATCTGTTTCCTACCTTTCCAGATGATTAATGTCTTCAGTTTGCTGTACTCGGTCTCTTTAGTACATGAGAAGGAGAAGCATTACACTAGTGGTTATTTCCTTGCTTTTTCACAGTCCAATAAATCTTGGAAGGTATTAAAAATCAGGCAGAATTACACAGGATGATATCTGAAAAGTTTCTGAGATGTTCAAGTGGTTGAACCATATCATCAGGTTACAAAATGGTCTCACAAAGCATGCAGTAGGTCATCATCTCATGAAGAATTTAGTATAATCTTTATTTATAATAAAGTGAAAGGGGAGAACACCAAAAGATTTCCAGTGTGGACTGAATATGAGAAAATGTCTTGGAATCTCTTTATCTGTATTCATAATCCAACATGGACCTTCTTGGTCTATCTTTCAGTTATAGTGCATATTAAATGAGGATTTGAAAAATGAAATAAAAATTCCCCCCCAGTGACGCACTCTTGCTCTATTAGGAACCTGAGGTGTTATCTGAAAATGTAAAGACTCCTATGTTACAGGGCAGGGCTGCTCATGCCTGATGAGTTACCTCTTCATTTCTCTGCTGCAGAACACAGCAATCCAGTCAGTCTTTGGGCTTCATTGCACCTCCAACATTAACAGCTGCACGTTTGCACTTTTGCTAATAGTACCTCTTTTGGTTGCCAGCATCCTCTTGCCGACACTCACTGTTGACTCTTGTGAGAGGGAAAGAAAAATCCTTGGCATTTTGTTGTGTGAAACAAGGCAATAGAGGATGAAGTACAACTTCTCATACTAGAAGGAATCACTGGTTATATTGGTGTGAGGAAAACTTTTAGAATTCTCATTTGTAGTACTGTCTTAATGCTTTCTGTACTGAAGCCTGATCCTGAGAACATATCCAGGTACTCACCATGCTGTGAGTGCTTACAGGGCCTTACTGAAGAACAAGCCTAATGAAGTTACAGACTCACTGGCAAGTGATAGAGAGAACTCTGGTGATTAAAATAAATGACATTGTGTCTCAGATAAGAAGGTATATAAACTAGTTTTGCTTTCAGTGCCAAATGGAATTTTTGACAGACATAAGGAAACAAAGTAGTTATAGACTGCCATAATAAAAAAATACAACAATGTTAATAAATACAATTTAATTTTCATTACATTATAATTAATTCTGTTATACACATTATAATGGAAGAAAAAGTTTTCATAATTATTTCCAAACCAACTTCATATAATGTCCACTTTCTCTTATTTATTAACTAAAATGTATATTAATACAATTTTACATATTAATTTTCATACAGCAGATTAAAGAGGATGAAGATAAGGTTCAAGATGAAGCTGAAGCTTACTCTATGGGGTAAAATCTTGACAAGCTTACTCTATGGGGTAAAATCTTGACAAGCTGGAAGGCAAATCCTTCTGCAAACAACTGTGACTTTTTCTTGGTCTTCCTGTGCCATAGTTTAGCCTGTCATAGAGCTAAATACCATGCAGCTGTTCGTTTGTTGGGCCAGGGGGAAGAATCAGTCAGAAGATAAGACTTGTGGGTTGAGCTTAAACAGGTGGTTGCAAAGCAGTGAGATGTCTGCCTCACACCCCTCCACTACCACTGGCCAACTCCACCCAGTTTTATTTTTCAACATGGTGCTATATGGTTTGGAATATTCCTTTGGTCATTTGGGGTTATCTGACTCAGCATTGTCCCCTCCCAGCTTATTGTGCCTCCCATCTACTCACTGGCAGGGTAGCAGGAGATGCTGAAATGTCCTTTGATTTAGTGTAAAAACTGCTCAGTAACAACTAAAGTGTTGGAGTGTTATCAATATTATGCTCATCCTGAATGCAAAATGTGGCACTATACCAGCTGATAGTAAGAAAATTAACTATACCCCAGCTGAAACCAGGCCATCGTGACCACAAGAACATTTTATTTATCTTTATCTTCACACCTATTTGGAAAACACACAGATTGGTTGTCCAGGCTCTGCAAGGCTGTGGTTTGTAATGAATCTGCAATATCCCAGTAGCCAAGTAAGGCTTCCATGAAACTCAGGATCCACATGGCACAGTTTTGCCAGTCAGCTCTATGACTATGTAATTCTGAGTTTGCTTCTTAGCCAACATTTCTCTCTGGTTTTCTCTGGTGCACAAAGGAGGATATTCATTCAGGTAAGTAAGAAGGAGCTTTATTGGCCTACAGTATCAGTTGGATACTACTGATACACCAAATGTATCTTTCTAAATCAGAATGCACACATATTTTGCTATTTTTTCTGATGAAAGTAACATTTTCTTACAAATAGTAGGAGTTTTTTTTCTCCATAGT
>JACBWW010000537.1:0-31225 GCA_020086605.1 Lanius collurio | reverse complement strand
GGGGCTGGGAGCAGCCTGGGGCAGTGGGAGGTGTCCCTGCCATGGCACTGGATGGGCTTTAAGGTGCCTTCCAACCCAAGCCATTCTGTGATCTATAATTCCAAGATTACAAAGCCCCAGAGGACTGAGGCCTTGTTCAAATGCACCTCAGGGTGCAAGAGGCTGACACAAATCTGGAATTAACTCCACAGTTCCCAGCAGTGCCATGGTGCCATTCCATGAGGAGAGGTTATGACCATGCTCAGCTGCCACAGAGAGGTGACATCAGGGACAGGATAACATAATTAATCCTTTTAGGCCTTCACTGGCTTTCCCAGGAGTGTCTCACTGTCTGTGGTTGGGTAAAGTGCCACTGCCATTCATTTTGCCCACAGGCTCTAAGACTTTTTCCTGGCTACCATCTCTCTAGTTGCTGAAACTTGTCCTGTGGCATTCTGAAAATCTGGTAGATCAGGCATAGAGAAAAAAGGAAATTGGTATAAATTCTGTGTTTATTTGAACTTTGAGCACTGGAAATTACCTGCTTGTTCACTTGGGGATTTTTGCTGTCACAAAGTGAGGTAAAATATCAGTCTGCCTCTTCAAATTTCTTTAGTCCAGCTAATTCATTCACATGAGAGAGCTCAGATGCTTTGTACATCAGCACAAAAATTTCTCTTACCATTTATTGACAAGCAGATCATAATATAAACAGGAATGAGAAATTACCTGAATGTGCCTTTCAAAAGGTTTTGCCATAAACTTTCCCCTTGATGAGTGCAAATACCAGCTAAGTGCCAAGTCTCCCCTCACTGTGCTGCCCAGCACATTTTTGCCCAAACACTGCTTTTAATCTCAGACATCATTACTGAAAAATATGCTAAAGTTCACAACAGGGAGGAAAATTGCTTCTGTATTTTCTGCTGAGTGTGTAACAAATTTCACCCAATCTTTCACGGACAAAATGATATCAAAAGTGAGACAAAATGTTGCCCAAGGATTATAATGTGCATCTTCACTCTCCATCTCTCTGATGAAGAAAACAGGGAGCAAGATCATTAGGTGACATTGAAGTGTTTTTCAGAAAAAATTGATTTGCAAGGCTGCATTTACCAGCTCTAAAATATAAGTAACAGCCTGCAGAGTATTTCAGAAATTGGCTAAAATATTTATAGGCAGCACATTTTCCTTCTACTTAGATTTTTAAAATACAGAGGAAACCAACATTTCTGCTTCATAAAATATAATGTATATTCAACCTGCAGCAGCTTGCAGTCCTTACAAGGAGCTTATTTTAAAAGCCAGTGTGTAATTTAAAATCAGTACTTATAAGAAAGTGAATAGTCTTGCAAAAACTTTGAAGTATTGAAGAATGTTTTTCAACTACAGCATTCACCAGTTTGGGTTGATAAAGGAAGTTTCTGGTGAGCTATCATAGGAAATAAAATTTCTGCTCATTTGATCAAGGAAATGACCACAAAAAATATCACTTATTAAAATATATGATGAAATCTGGTAAATAATTTCTGAAATGTAAAAGTTTCCATTTCTATCAATATCTGCAGTAAAAAGTTGAAACATATGCTTGACAGAAGAAAATATCAAGCTCGTTAACCAACATGTGGAGGGTTTTTTTCAAACTAAAGCTGTGCCATTGCCAAACAGCACTAAAAAATAAGAAGTGTACCTAATACTTTGAGACAGAAAATTTACAGTAGTACAGATGTATTTAAAATCTATTTAAAATACTTCAAGGTGTGTTTATTTGTTTTCCTTCCCTATATGTAGCTTCAGTTTGACCATATTTCAGAGCTTGCATTGGATTTTTTTGTGAAATTATGCTATTTTATGTATAGGTTGTTTATCTTAACTGCAGAGAGAATATTCTGTGTGCTTGTGCACATGGAAAGGATGTTTCTTTCTCTACCCACAAGGGGCAAAAGAGGGAGAATCTCTGCTTCATGCCACCAAGTGCTGTGTCCTGGGAATGCTTTATTGATGAGACCTTGAATCAAGTGTCTATTTAAGTAGAGGAGCATGGGCCAGCCTCATTAGTGCTAATACAGAAAGATTTAAATTAGGTTTTTGTGCCCTAGCAAGGTCTTCTGTACCTCTGGGGGACTTCTGGAAAGGAGGGCAAGGAGGGCTTCCACGCTGCTCTCCATTAGCAGAGGAACATCCTTAATTGCTTGCCCTCCCTTCAATGGGAGTTGTGCTGGGAGGAGCTGCTGGGATGATTCACTAAAACAAGAGTTTCCTGCAGCAGCCTGCTGAACGTGGTGCTCTGCACAGCAAAACAAAAATCGTCCCCTGCTAGATCATTAGAAACAGTTCCCTGATTGATTTTTCTTGCAACAGCACTGTTGCAGGGGCTGTGTCTGCAATATAAAATACTTCTGGCAATTAATATTTATGGCTGATGCAAAATAATAATAATCAAGCTATGCAGTCTCTTAGGGCAGCTGTGTGACAGCAGATTTCATGCAATGGGAGTGAAAAAGAGAAAATTATTTTTTCTCTGCACAAACCCTATCCATGGTCTAGCAACTTTTAGGTTTTCCCAGCCATCACAGTCACCACTCCCCTTTCCTGCCACCCAACACTCACAAGCTGCCTGATGCTGTAGTGGGAGCTTCTCCACAAGGGGAGAGGGTTTAAAATGTTGTGCATTTTCTCCTCTGGGTCCCAAAATCAACCTGAATTCAAAATCAACCAAAAGTGCTTTTGTGTCCTGTCTCACCCATCTCTGGAACCACCTCCTTTCAGCCTCCTTTGTGAGGGGAAAAGTGCAAGCCCTTATCATAATGAGACACCCTGCAAACCTGGGGTGGTGGGGAGCTCGGTTCCCTGCCCAAGGGGATGCATTTGATATCTATTTGTGAGAGAGAAAAACTTAATTTGAAGTTTTTATCTCTCACAAATAAGATAAGAAGCAGCTGCAGGAGTGCATTCATGCAACAAGCTGTTACCTTCATTTGTAAAGTGCCTCCTGATTATCTGTACTACATTTGAACAGAAAAGATGGAAGGATACCCAGAGCAGAACCTTTAGAGTGATCTATATGTTTGAGCTCCAGAAGAAAATTAGGTTGGTGGCATTATCTAATTGTACTTCTTTTGTCATTTTTCCCTTCAGAAATTCTAAGGTTGTGGTTTCTTACTTTTGGGACCTGCTGCAGAGCTTCTGCCCTTTCTCAGCCCCTACCTGGTCTAAAGTGATCTTTGTCCCCAGTTATCACTGTGCAAAGTCAAGACCAACTAAATCACTGGAGCAAAAGGTTCTGGATTGAGATGAGAGAGGGCTTTAACAGAATGATCTTTGTCTCTGAAAATCATTGCCTTGGGTTGTTTGTTTCCACACTGGTCTTCTTTTCACCTTCATCCCAGCACTGTGCATAAGCAGTGGATTTTATAGCACCCTTCTCTTTCCACTGGGTTGATACTGTAGGGTTTTTTGCAAGCTATATATTATATACATTGATTTTAAATTAGGCCAGCATGATCCAGAGCTGCACTATCACAGTCTTGCTTTCTGTGTGTATTTACTACATGTTCTAACACACACACTGCTAACAGCTCACACTAAATTGGTGCAGTAAAGTGCTTAAAATGTTAACAGCAATTTTAATGAATATGTAAGGAAGCAATTAAAATACAATTGATAAAATAAATGCAAAAAAAGAGCGAGAACACCTTCTTCCAAATCTTTAGTGAATAAATCTGCACTGTAAGAGAGAGGAGAGGGACAGCTTTTGATAAACCCATACATAATATACAGATACTCTTGACCTCTCACTTATTGAAGTATTAAGGCTCATTTCACACTGTTTGCCTAAATCATAAATAAAAACATCCATACACAGACATAAATTGTGTTTGAATGATGTAAGGCTGTGCACAAACCCAGGGAGGCTAAATTTAGACTTATGTGAAAAATTTTAGATTTGTACATACTAATTCCTCCCCAATGAAGACTGGCATAGGGTGAAACAACTTTAACAGACATTTTTGGGTGACCATTTTCTGCAGTGTCAGAGGTGAAGTAATTACAGAAGTTATATTCAGAGTGTACTGGTGCAAAGTAAGACACGACAGCTTTGTCCACATGATACTTGTGGGATTTTAAAGAATGTAAGTCAGGTATCTTAATGCAAGGCTAACCTTGAGCTGCTGTATGTTGAATGGCAAAAAAAATGTACACAGATATGTCAAGACTATCAGCCTGTTTCAGTCCTATCTTTAGGAATTTCTAGAGGTTAGGCACACTGGAGACATCTCTATCAAAATGCACATCCTTTAAACCAGGTTCTGCCACCACTTGCTCCCCAAAACTACTCCCCATGCCCATTATGTGACTTGAGAGGAATTCCCAGGTGCATTTTTGGGGGTGTTTTGCACAATGGCACATTCTCATTCACTCTGACCACACGGCCCTGGTGTGATTCCTGTCTGTGACAACTTCAGCCACTTTCACAGATCTGAGGATTTCTTCCCAAGGAAGTTGTGGCAAGTTTGAAGGGATCCAAAACCCTACAGCATGGAGGAGTGGGACAAAGGCAGAAAGTGATGTAATGAAAGAAATACCTGAAAGATATCAAGGCCAGAAGTTTTTTCTGATCCAATCTATTGGCAAAGTCAGTCAGTAGGACAGATAAAATCTGAGATATGTGCACAAAGCTGAACTCCCACTTGCCATAATCCAGGCTTCCAGGCTGGAGCACGCACAGATTAGCAGATTGGCTGATGACAGAATGCACCACAGTCCCAAGAACCCTGCAAAGATTTCTCCTGATGTTTTTTCCTTTTTATGCCTGCATATTTTTCACTACCTAAAACAGCCCTCCCTGAACTGATTTGCAATGCAAATTCACCAATACTATTTCAGTTATTGGAAAAAGCTAAACACTTCCCAGGAAAAATGAGAGAACCTATTCAAACAGTTGCAACCTGAAGTTATTTAGAAGTAGCCCCTGTTTGGTTTGCTTGTATTCTAACATGAAACAAGGCTGGTACAACTCCTTTTCGTGGTTCACAACAGGTGAGGTACTCACTTTATATAAGGCAACAAGAACCCTTCTAAATCAATGAAATACATAAGCTCTACAAGATCAGAAACAGCCCTTTTGAACACCACACTTTTTATTTTAATGATGCTGAACCCTTCCTTCTCGAGGGCTTCTTTTTCAATTAATTCCTGTTGGAGAAGTGTGAATAGCAGCAGGCTGTTTACATGAGTATGTGTCCCTTGAGACTGATGACAAGAAAATAATCACTTACTACTGATGGCTTTTACTGTAGCTGGGAAAACTATTACTATAAATTGCATAATAAAAAAATAGAGATAATAACTCACTCCTGTTCTTAAAATGCTCTGAGATCGACTGAAACACTGTAGAAGAGATGCTGCTATTATTTTAACATCTTTCCCCTTTAATGTTGGGATTTTTTCAATGGAAATACAAAAATCAGAGATAGGATGGCTAATATAACTTCTTTCTTTGTTTGCCAACACTTCCCATGATAACTCTATTTCCATTTTCTTGCAGTTTAACTTTTGTTTGGGTAGCAGTTTTCCAGGCCAGGTGTCTGCCCCAGTCTGAGTCATTTCAGCTGGAAGGTTTCAGCTAAAATTCTTTGGGCATTTCCAAGAAAAAGGTGGGAGAGGGAGGAAACTGAGACATGGTGAACATCAATTGGGTCATAAAACAAACAAAAAAATGGTATTGTGAGAATTTGAGAAGTCCCACCTGCCCCAGGGATTTAAAAGCATGGATTTCAAGTTCAGGTGATGGCACCAGCCTCAGATGTTCTTGTTATCCTTATAAAAAGTCATCATAATGGTGCCCACATTCTGCAGCCTGAGCAAAACCAAGTCAGTAAATCAACACACACAACCCCCAGCCATGATCATATCCTGAGAGGACATTTGCCAGTGACAAACAGGGTCCAAGCAGCACTGAACTCATTCTAGCTGTACTTTCAGTGGCTGAGGCAGTTCCAGCCACTGGGGCAGGTGCAGTCTGGTGAGAATTCACAAATCAGGACAGATTTATCACTCTGGTGCTTGAACTTGAAGGTTGGCAGAGCAGATTGAAACTGGAGGCTGAGAAAAATGTTGGGGTATCTAAAGGGAAAGGGTAGTTTTGAGTCTTGAGAACAAGGCAGTGTGGAAATGGAAACTGAGATGATAAAGATTTTGAATTCAGATTGATTTTGGGACCCAGAGGAGAAAAGCCAGGACTTGAGGAGGATGGGTAATTCTGAAAAGGAATGAACAGAAAACCTGCATCTTCTACAGAATATTATTCTCTTTATGATCTCTGACTTCAATAGTCATCAGCCATTGGAAAATGTATCCAAAGCCCTCTGGCAAACCACGAGAGCTGGGCTGAACACAGAGCAAAAAACTGGTGCTGCTAAGAATAATTCTGTTCTTGGCAAGGACCTGTGCAGAATCCTTAGCAAGGCTAATCTCAATTACTTCTGATTATGTCAGTAATTTCTGTTCCCACTTTGCAGGAGGGAGGGGAAAGAGGGTCAGTTTACTTTACAAAAAAAAAAAAAGCTAAAAACATAGCCAAACACAGCCAACTTCAGCCTTAACATAGGCCAAAGCAAAATGTGCTGAAAGGTGTTATTACAGTAGCAAAGGTGAGTGGTCAGCAGGTGTGGACTACAGAAATTAAGTGTGTAAGTACAGTTGTAATCTCCCTCTGTTACTTGTGCATTACAGGGTGGGAAGTTTTCCTGATTTTTTTTGTCAGAACTCAGAACTTGCCAAATCATTTGTCTAAATACAAAAATAAATAATGCCAAGATGACTTGATTTCCAAAAAGCTCTGTTAGGACTCAGGCATGGTTCCATGGGAGTTGTATCTGCCAAGCAGAAATCTGCATGTTTTCCTGCCAGCTCATCCATTCAGCTCCCAGAGGCCAGCTCATGGGACTGCTGGCTTCCAAATCCAGACTTTGGGACAGACAGAAGGGGCAGGTGAGGTCTGGGGAGAAAGGGCAGGGAAGGAATGACAAGTCACATTTCTGTGGGACAGAGTAATTTGGAGTCTGCCAACAAGGGCAGCAGTTATTTTTTAAAAACTGGGACAATGGATTTCATGTGGTGTCTCATTGATTCTTCTGTCCAGCAGGGCAAAGAAGTAGAGGATCAAAGATCAAATAGCACAGAAGTGCCCACCTCCTAAACTTTTGGCTTTCCCAGAGCCTTCCAAGTGTGAGGGTGCACAGCAAGGCTCTGAAAGCCCCACTCAGGTTCTCTAGCAGCCAGGAGTTCATTTAAAATTATTGCCAAGAAAATTTCTGTTCTATCTGTGACCTTATCATGATTTCTGAAGGACGATTTCACTTTCATTTGGATGTTTGCAAACCTCAAAATCCCCTACAGACTGGACAGCACTCTTGTATTTGATGACATGCTCATGGTGTTGCATGTTTTTATTTAAATGCTGCTTTAAGGAAGTCTTCATCCAAGACAGAACCAGGTTGCTTCACATACTGGAGGATCTGGAAAGTGAAAAGTAAATGTGGCAGAGAGCTGCCAACTTTGAAAACCAGTTGTTTGCCTAATGCAGATAAATGCTGCCTGTAGAGGCAAATTCTGAATTTACCTCTGCCACAGATCTGTCAGATAAAGCTAATTGAATTACCTAAGTCTGTCCTTCCCATGGGGTTGCTAAGCTGAGTGATGTGACTGCTCAGAAGGAGGAAACAGAACTCTCAGGAGCAGCTTCATTTCAGTGGGAGCAGAGCTTTGAACATATAAATCCTACATAATGGCAGCTGAACTGGAAAAATTAAGCTGAAAGTTTCTGAAACTAAATATACAAAAAAATTGTGGATATTTCTGAGCTCAGTCTATGCCTTATTGACATTTTTTCCTGGTGATCCATGTGGCTTTTGAAAATGAACACATTATTTCTGAAATAATTTGATATGATGGAGATGATAAACTCATGAGGAAATTAATAATTAAGTCCTCCAAACAGAACAGGGAGGGAAAAAAACCCCAATAAGTAACAGCTCATCAAGTGTCTTTTATTCTGAATCACCCTTCAGGTGACTGGTTTGAGATCACCCAGGAAGCTTGTAGCAGAATTGAGAGCAAAGCAAAGGACTTGTGATGTTGAAGATGGACAATAATTCTCCCTCTGTTTCTCTCTAGAAAAAATAATTGTACTGATGGTAGGAGGAGCTGAACTGTAAATAAGGATTTTTAAACACCAATATTAACTGCCCTTACAGTGTCATATTTCAGAGTGCTTTTAATCTCCATGCAAACTGGGCCATATTTTGTATTTTTTTGGTATCAAGTATAAGTGCTTAAAAACTCATCCCAATAACTTTGGAATCTATAAAATGAAAAGGTAGCACAACACAATAATATTTTAAAGCACCAGGCCACTTTTGATTCCCCACTTATATGTTAAATAAAATCCACTTGGGCACTGCTGACCTCAAGCTACAACAGCAAAACATTGAGAACTGTTCAGGTCTGACCTAGAAACCTCACCTGTGACATTTTGGGCTCAGCAGAGGAGGTCAGGCTGTTCACCTTGTTTTCAAATTATAGTGTCTTGTCAAGGCTTGGAGCAACCTGGTCTAGTGGGAGGTGTCCCTGCCCATGGCAGGGGTTGGAGTGAGGTGATTTTTAAGGTCTCTTCCAACCCAACCCATTCTGGGATTCTGTGATCACAGGGGCAGCCCAGCCCTCTGTCACTCCTCAAATGTGGAGTGTCAAAGTTATGTCTGCATAACTTTGCATGTCTGTCAAAGCTATCCAGGGTATCTTTAGTCACAGTTTGAGATTTCTGACCAGCAGCTGAACATCCAGAGGGGCAGCAGAACACCAACAAGGAAGTAAAATAATGGACAAAAGTTACAGCTCAATCCAATTTGATAGAGCTGGCAATTTGCTTTCTGGGGGAGGAATTGTCAGCTTGGAAACTGTAACCTAATGGAAGAAAAAGCAGCATTACACATGAGACAATGGCTATAGTGACTAGTATTGTTTTGATCTCAATGCCTGAGCTGCAATGATAGACAGCTGGATATGTTTTGCCTGGCTACTTTCATTTTGACAGTCATTTGAAAAATGGTATCATTTAAGAGGCAGCTTTCCCCACCAGAATTTCCATGGTGGCCTGTTTGTGCAGCAGAAACATGGTGACTGGTTTGTCAGTCAGCTCCTGAACTCCATCAACAGACCTGTGATATCATTGTAATGTTAAGCAAAGCACAGTACACATGAAAATCAAAGGTGGCAGTAGCTTTTTATGCCACAGCTTGTGACCAGTGCCCCGGTGGTCTCAGGTGTGTGAAATGTCTCACCTTTCAGAGTCCAGATTGCTCATGGTTTAAAGCTAATCCCCTAAACTCTTGAAAAAAAAATAGCAATTGCATCACTTCAGACTGCTAAGGGCAAAACTAACAGAGCAGAAGGAAGAGATTAGATGTCTATAACAAAGTCATTTTACCTTACTGTTCTCTGCATTTTATCTGTGAATAGATACAAGATTCAACCTCCCTTCTTTCCTCTCTTCTCCCTCAAAAAAAAAAAAAAATAGCCCAGGAAAAGTTTCTAATAACTTCAGGAACAGTGAAATTATAACCCAATTCTTCCTACAGGCTCACATGAAGTGCAGTATTTAGTGTCCCCATTGCTCAAAACTAGGAGCTATTGCAATCAGGTTTTCAGTCCTTTGTATCCTCGTGAATAGGTCTGAACATTGACAATGTCAGAACAGTCAGGACACAATGCTAAAAAATTCCTATTCTCAATCTGTTGCTGAAGTCTTTCAAGGCCATCTGAACATCCTTGTTTTGGACTATTTGAATAGATTTGAAGCATCCTATTAGAATTTCAAGTCACATTTAAAGTGTTACCTTCCTAAGCATGAAGAGCACTCAGATAATCACTTAATAAGAGGAAAGCAAGGTTAATGCTTTTAGTTCCTGTCTCTGCTTAGTGGCAAAAATACAGACATTAAAACTCTCATCTCACATTTTAAAAGCTGGGAAATCACTGGCTAAATGAAAATTCGAACATTGTTATCCAGTAGAGAAACAGTCACTGGTGGAACATAGGTGACAAACCATTAATTTTCTGATTTAGTTGTAGTGAAAAGTACTCAAAGAAAACTTGAGCTGCCACTCCCCCACTTAGAGGCAACAACAACAACCACAAGGTAATATTTTGCCAGTTGAGCCAAGGAGGGTAAAAGTCAGGAGAAGAGAAGACACAATGACTGCTTAGCTGTGTGCCATCATTAAAAATAACCACAAATCTGGATTAACCTCCTCAAGCCCCCGTTATCTGACTGCCAGGACAATCCTAGGCGTACAACCCCATGCATGACCCAGGACTCAGCAGGGCTCTGCTTTTCCTAGCTGCCCTCACCTTTGACTGTCACATGCACGCTCTGGCTGGTGGACAGCTGGGGCTGGACCAGGACATTGCAGGTGTACTCGCCCTCATCCACCTCCTTCTGCACGTCCGAGAGCTTCAGCGTGCCGTTGTTCTCGAACGCCACTTGGCGGTGGTTGAAGGGCAGCAGGTTGGAGTTCTTGTACCACTTGATGGAGTAGTAGGGGTAGCCAATGACGCGGCAGTGGATGTAGGTGTCCCGCCCAGCGATGGCCGTGATGTTCTTCATCGGCCGAATGCTCGCTGGCCCTGAGAAGGCAAAAGAAAGAAACTCTTGAAGACAATTTAAAGGCACGTTTGCTCCAGGGAGTGTCGGAATTATTTCTGGATGTACAAATGTTAACGGATGCGGCTCACACCGCACTTCTTAGCATTTGACAGATTTTTTTCCTTTTAAGTGCTACTTAAGCAGTTTCTCTAATCTTTGTATGCTCTAGTTTTGCCTTACCCTGCAGCATCCATACTAATTATGTGGGGGGATATATTTGTGTTATCCAACACTTGCCTGATAAAGTCTTTGCTGCGTTACAAATTAAAAGGCTGAGTGTGATTTAATTAATGTGAAATACTAACACTGATACCAAGCTAGAATCCTGTTACATATGAGAACACTGACACAGTTAGCTTTTTTATTTGCTATGTATATAAAGTATAATACCATGAGGATGGGTACTATGCCATGTAGAGCCAGAAATTCAAGCTAAAGTTCTGTATACATGAATAATTACAATGGATGTTGGACAGGTAAAGGAGGAAAGGAAAAGAAAAACAGAACATGCACAGCAGGACTAAAGCAAAGAGACTGTGAACTAGTAAAGATGAGTTTAGGAAAAATAGACTTAAGGACACAAGCCAAAGGGTTCTTCCAACATTTAACCATACCATACACTTTCTAGATGGGGCTGGAGAGGCAGGGTGGGAAAAGAGAGCAGGGGAGAAAAGGAGAGGAAAAAAAAAATTAAGTTGGTTTGTTGGCATTCCAAGAATCATCTCACATGCAACAATCTTCTTCTCCACTACAATGAGTTATGTGTGTTTTTTTTGAGGAGCTGATTTGACAAGCACCTCTTACGTTTATTCGAGCCTGGTACAGGATGACTCCCGCAGAGTTGTTGGCAGTGCAGCGATAAACACCCCCGTCCCGGACCTGGGTGTTGGAGATGTTCAGGTAACTGACCACGTTGCCCTCAGATGTGATGATCTGGCTGATCCGGTGGCTGCCGTCCTTCACGATGGGATCCTCGTCCAGTGTCCAGGTGATGGTGGGCAGGGGAGTGCCCTTCACGTTGCACATCAGGGACACTGGCTCTCCTGGGCTCACCACTTTCTCACTGAAGGCAGAGATGATTTTGGGAGTTCCATCTGCCGAGGCAAAGAACAGCAGGAAAACAGTGCTTACATGGTGTAAAGCTTGTCCCCTCTATCCTGGACTACATCCCATGAGCCAAGATTGTTTTTAGAAGCAACACAATCTTTTTCCAGGATGTCACCCCAATTATTGACAGAGGAAAAAAAATTTCTGCCAGTAGAGGACTTGCTTATGGCAAGTTTCTTTTTCATCTTCTGAGAAACCTGGTAGTGTCTCTGCTGTAGGAAAAACACTTGAATGGATGGATCAGGCATCTCTATGAACTGCTGGGTTCCTGCAGTAAAGTTTTAAAACCATATGCAGGTCATTATAAAAGACACACAGCAAAACCTCAACACATTTGGGATTCTCTTCTCCTGGTAGATTTTAGCTCCTTGGGAAGTTAAGGCTGAATCCTGTTGACAAGAACCAGGCACAACTTGCATAGGCTGATTTCACACAGCAGTTTAGCCCTGACACACAATGTCCCATTCAGGAAAGTAATAAATTAAGCTTTTCTGAATACACATTGCCAGCAATAGCAGTGATGCCAAATTCTTTCTGTGGTCATTTTGTGCTATAGATAAATATTTCCCTGAATGAGAGCATTCAAATTCTTTATCTGTGAACTGTCTCCCAAAATACTCAGCCTCTATCAGGCAAATGAATAAAGAAAATGGGTGGGCACAGAAACCTTGTAAGCAGGGAGCAGGATTAAGTAACCACCTCTCCAGAGTGTTCAGTGGGGTAACATTTAAGAGTGCTGACACCCTGGTATTAGTTAGAAGGTTCTTTCTGTGGTCATGTAATGCATGTTTTCCTTTTAATACACTACTTTAAAAACAGGGCTGCAAAATTCCCTTGCTTGCCACATGGTAAAAAGATAAGCACTGGCATTCTCAGAATGCTGAAAGGCCTCAGCATCCCTGGAAAAGCATTTGATTTTATTTGATTTCTTTTTTTTTTTTTCTCTCTTTCATTTCTGTCCCATTGGTTATATGACAGAGTTTTTAAATTTATTTCTTTATTTTGATTCCTGACTCTCTTCCTTTCCTTTGTGGTGTACTGGATACTGTCAACCCTCAGAAAACATAACAGCAGCAACAAAAAAAAAGGTTTTTTATCCTGAAAGGGAGCTGACACAGGACCAATAAATCTGTGAGTGTGCACACTATGTACCTCTGCCACCCCTCCTCCTCTTTTTTCCCCCCTTTTTTAATTCCAGTGACAGGCTTTTTTTTTGAGATGAAAGCAGACATTATTTTCCCAGTGAGACTTGAGTGTCTTTGAAATCTTCCCTGCTGTTGCTCTCTGATAACCTGCACTCTCCTGACACCATGATAGATTATCAATATGCTCTTTAGGCTTTCCTAGTCACGGGAGATGGTTGCCGAGGTAACTTGGTCCAGGCAGGTAATTTCTTCTTCTTCTATAGAGACTCTAAAAATAATGTCCATGCCATGCCTGCACCACGGCCTCATTAGTGAGCTGCCTCTGTGCAAATTGATGACTTTCCTCACTTGATTAGCACATACAACATTGTATCAGTTATTTAAGATGATCTCCAAGCCTTCAGCCAATAGACCCAAACAGAAAAGCAATATTTGGATTTTTAATAGAGATCTGCTTGGGAAGGATTTTTGTTTTCAAATCAATTTTTCCATTCTGTTATGAGTGGGGCACAATAAACCCCATGGACATTTCATAAGTACCCTCTCTTTTTTAAGCTCCACTGCTGTCAAATAATTTTTGCTTTTATATATTCTTCATGTATAGTCATAACTCTAGACTATTGCTGTTTAGTTACATAGTTCCTAGCTAACCCCAGTACTTTTCCTACCCTGATAGGGAGACAAAACACATTCCAAAAGCCCCAATCCCATCTTGTTTTTTCCTGGGAACCAAGGACGAGCTACCCCTCCAGGACACTTTCTCATAAACGAAGTCCAGCTACTACAGCTGGTAGCAAAAAAGAAGGGCTCCAGAAGAGGTGGAACCAAGGGGGAGAATCACCTCATTACTTGTGGTTCTAATTGGGAATTCTTATCAATTGTGCTGATTTGCTGAATTTATGAAATGTATTTCCCCTATGTGGGGTGGGCATTTTTCCATATCTGCCCCTGGAGCCCTCCAACTGAATACCAGCTTTGATATCACCTCCTATTCTAATACTGTCTTGAAAGCCTATTTTTGTTTCTTCTTTAAGGCATCACCACTCTAAAACAACAGCACCAACAATGACTTGTGCATTATTTTGGACACCAAAATTGCTAGACAGGGAGAGACTGACCTTCCAGCACCACCTGGACGTAGTCCTGAGCTGACATCTTGTCCTTGCGCACAAAGCACTGGTAGGCCCCGCCGTCGCTCTTGGCCATGCCGTCCATGATCAGGTTCTCCCGGTTGACGCCGGTGATGCGCACGTTGCTGCCAGGGTTGATGATTTCCCCGTTGCGGTACCAGGAGAGCTCCTGGTCCTCAGTTCCCGTCACACTGCAGGACAAGGACACTTGGCTACCAACACTGCTTTTGACTTTGCGTGGGCTGATGGTGGCTTTTAGTGGTTCTGGAGGTTGGAGTTGAAGTAAGGGAGAGAGAAAGGGAAATAAAGCATATTAAGGGTAAATGTGCATTTATGAGCAAGTAATCAATCAACTCTCAATTAAGGAGAAAAATAAAAATCACAGCCTTTCTTAAAAGATAAAACAAAACCAAGTAACAGATGACAGCATTACTGTAAAAAAATATTTTTGCCACCGACATCCATGACAGAAAAAATTAGGTCTATGGGGATAACCTATTCCTCATGTAATCCCATGGCCAAGTGAAGAGTAGGATCAGACCTACAAGTAACACCATTAGTGCTGACAGCTTTAACATGGCACTAACATGTTTTGGGAGGGCAGATTGTTATTTCACAGAAGTTCAGTGTTGATCTTTGGTGCATTAAGTGTGTTCCTGAGACTCATTTTCTGGTTTAATTTCCTGCAAAAGGAACCAAATTTACAATTTCCCAAACCACTCCCTGACGTGAACAAGTGCAGCAAATGCCAGTGACAAGATTAGCTTTCAAGGGTGGGAGATGTTAACACAGGTACACCCATGGATATCCATCTGATCTGTCCACAGGGAAGTGTTCTGGTGTGTGGGCTCACCAGATTTGCTGCTTTGATGTGGGAGGACTACAGTATTTTCAAGTCAGCCCTAAGAAACAGTAGGACAGGAAAATGCAAGTTTTACATTGCAAGAAAAAGAGGATGAACAGCACGGAAGAAAAGTCATAAATGTAAATGCAAGCAAAACAATCTTTATCCTGCCACCTAGGAGTTATCAGCACTGCAGAACAAAAATTTCAGCTCATACTTTGTATATATTGGTTTGACTTCCTTATAAAGATAAGGGACTACTATCACCACAGATACTATCTCTGACACCAAATACTGCCTGTTTTCTCTTTTGGCAGCTTGCATATAAACATAAACACACACATGCACAGACACACTTAAAAAACAAAGGCAACTTATTCACTTTAATAAATATTTTATAACATAAAAGTTGGAATAATCCTATAGTGGCTAATTAGTGACAGAGGCCTGGAAAATAACACACAGTGGCCTCAGACATTCTGGATTACAGACATGTACATAACACAACTTTTCTCTACAATGGTACTGGGCAATAGTTAATCTTCACTTTCATATTAATGTTAAAAGTCACTGAACATCTCTCTGTTTCCTACAAAAAGACCACCAAGGCTCAAAACTGGCAACGACCCACTAAACAAAATAGTCACACAAAATAGTCACACTCGAGTGCATCATTGATATCCCAGAGCCACATCCTCCATTGCAGAGGAAGGTAAAATTTCTTTGCCCAGTTTTTGCTTCCTGCCAACCTGATCCAGAGAATTCCCACTGGGTGTCTGAGTGCAGAGTCATTAGGAAAAGTACATCACCAGGCACTGGGGATGCTTTGGGTATCACCAACAATACAAATTACATGATGTCTCTGCA
This sequence comes from Lanius collurio, assembly GCA_020086605.1. Taxonomy (NCBI): domain Eukaryota; kingdom Metazoa; phylum Chordata; class Aves; order Passeriformes; family Laniidae; genus Lanius; species Lanius collurio. Next base: position 15,448 of record JACBWW010000537.1, on the reverse strand, counting down.
AGTTTTGACTTTGCATCATAAAAGACAGATGGAATTCAACTCATTTTTATGAGTATTTTTATGTATTTTGATGAACACATTTAGATCCAAAGTTCCTCTGTTATAACTCATGAATGGTGAATTTTTCACCTTGGTTTTATTTTGCCCAAAAATAATACGTGCAATTATTTGTGGGGATGTTTTTATGGCCTGAACTGCTCACAAATGTCTCCCTTCTCAGCTTGCTGGTCATGCTGTCTAGGTGGAAACGTTAGTTCACAGAGCATTATTTCTATTCAGGAAATAATTTGGGGTTTTTTTCAACAATAGTAGAATAACATTTTTCCAGTATGGTGCTCCTGAAGTAATAATTATCTTTGTAGAATTTGTGAAACATTCAGAATATTCACACATGAATACTCGACTGAGGGGAGGTATGAGTATTCAATATTACTGAGCACCATGAGTCATGGCAATGAGAGTTTGGCAGCTTTATTTATGAGAACATTTGCAATTTCTTTTCCAGCACCCATTTCATGCTTCTAAATTACATATCCTCCATGTGATAAATTATAGAGCTACACTGGAAATTGCATCCATTTGCACTTCTGATCGCTCAATTGGCCAACTAACTCATCTCCACAGAGCCTGCTTTGTGTCGTTCCACAACTTTGAGGACTTTAATCATTGCTAAGACAAATTAAGGAAACAGAAGGTACAGCAAGGTAAGGCAACAATTTGATGCTGATGGCTAAAAAGTTTTGGTTTTTTGTATTTTTCATATATTCGTGGCTCTGTAGGATACTATTACATAGTTATATAGCTCCTAGTGTTTTTCCTGCCTTTTCTCTTAGATTCTAGAACAATATGCTAGCTTTCTAACACATTTCTGAAATACTGTTTAGTCTTATTTTCAAGTAGAGGACCTATAAGAAGAACATTTTGTTTTCCTGCCAGAATCTGAGAAGACATAACAAGAAGTGGGGCAAAGAAGCCATGGACCAGCTCCAAAAATTACCTTACCAATGGCTCTTCCAATTGGACATTTGTTAAGAATGCTAATTTGTTAAATTTATAAAATTGTAGAGGTCCAGTACCAGCTGTGTCCATGACTGTTGGGACACCTGGAAGCTTCCAACAAAGGTTTGGTTTTTATTTTGCTATTTCAACAGTGGTGCAAAGGCTCTTCTCTTTCGATATCAGGCAACAACACCAACAGTCAACTGTGACAGGACATCCCCTGACACAACAAAAGACTTATCTACTTCCCCCATGGCTAAACTAGGCCACAATGGTTTGTCTTGTGATGAATTATCTCAGTGGAAAACACCCTTAGCCAGCAATAAACATCTTGCCTTGAATGCATGGGAAAAGGATAAGCAGAAAGACTTTTGCAACTATAAAAGACCACTATAACTTTCATAAAATCAGAAATCCCTTATACACTCTCTGAGTGTGTGGAGAGTTCTCAATGCTGAGACATTGGTACCGAGATATTTCCCTGGGATTGAGAGAAATTAGGAGAACATGATTGTCCTAATCTCAATTTGCACACCATTATCATTCATTGGTAAATGGCTCTTAATCTGCAGGATTTCTTTGCTAGCTGTAACATAGGTACCTTTATTCTCATGCACTGTATTTTTATATACTAGTAGTTCTTTCATGTTATCCTGTGTAGTAAGTCAGTTCAAATACTCATGTCTGCTTTCCTTGTGTCTATTTAATAAATAATTCATGTTGCAATAGACNTTTCCTTGTGTCTATTTAATAAATAATTCATGTTGCAATAGACCTGATTGGTCCTTATCAAAGACTTGTGAGTGAGAGTGCGTTTTGGGGTGCTGGTCACCTCAATAAAAGCTGCTTTCCACTGCCAGAAACCTGCCAAAGGCAGGGACTTGCCTAAGCTCTCCCTCTCATTGGTACCACCAACCCCGGACCTACGTTTGACGTAGAGGCGCCCGACCATCTCGGCGGTGCCGTAGTTGTTCCACACCTCGCAGACGTAGCTGCCCGAGTCCGAGGGCCGCGTGTTCTCGATGAGCAGCCCCGTGACCGTCTGCCGGAAGCGGCTGTCGGGCTCCCAGGGCACGTTGTCCTTCAGCCAGCGGTACTTTGGTGCCGGGTGCCCTGATGCTTTGCAAGGCAGCTCCACTCGCTGTCCTGCCATGGCTTTGCGGTGGTCAAACCCATCTAGGATTGATGGAGCTGAATTCGCTGGGTCTGAAAGAGAAAATGAAGAGGAGCTGTTTTTAATGAGAGCCTGAAAATTAATCCGCTAGCCAATACAGCAGGATTTTTTCCACCTGCATTTTCTGACTCGCCAGCCCGGTGTTTTGGGCACTACAGTTTGCTTCTCTGACCCAGCCCCCAGTCTGAGTCATGGTGGCTGGGATCCAGCAGCACATGCTGCTGAAGCAACCCATCACTGCTTGGAAATCCTCGCACTGGATTTTTTCCAGGTGGCAAACATTTCGCTGGTCATCTTTCATGTTCCCTGTGAGAGGCAGGGAGAGCCAGAAATGTGTTGCCTTAACAATTATTGCTACTTCTCCACTAGATTGAAGCCAAGGCATTGTCCCTTCTTCTTGGTGGTCTGAAGGCTTTGAATTAAAGGAGCAATTTATTCCCTTGTCAGGAGAGAAATGGGCAAAGGCACAGGGATTTCTATCTGCAGTCTAACTGACAGACAAGCCTTTTCTTCTTCTCTGGAAAAAGAACTTAACGTGACAAGACCAACTTACAGCTTAATAGTGCATCTTTCTGTGCTCAATTTGCTGACAATGGCAGCTCTCACTTGTGTAGCACCAGGTATGGATTTATGTATCTCACACAAGTCTGGCAGGATTGCCTTCACCAGAGGTGCATGTACCCATCAGAAATAGAGCTTTGTTTGTGATCTCAAGTTTGAAAATTTTTGGAGACAGATGTTGACACAATTTAAAATTTTGTGCAGCCCATCCTGGAGCTATTGCAACAAAAATTCTGAGCAAATATTCATCAAAGTATTTTCTCATCACACTCACTCACTTGCTAAAATTTTGGTCTCACAACGAAATTCCACATGCTGACCAGCTCCTACCTGACACACTGACCTCTTTTTGGGTATATCTAATCCCAGCTGACTGGAAATAGGTGTGATTGCCACAATTCTGGCATTTTCAAGTGGCATTTTAACTTAGCAGACTCAGGTGCTGCTCACAGGGCAGCTGCAGCAGGTCCCTATAAGGAGCTGGAGAGATTAGAGGAGCAGCTCATGCTGAATTCAAGCTATTCCAAAAGTAATCAGTACCTGAGCTAGCTGGTTTAAAACTAGCTTAGATATATCTCCATGAACTGCAGCCACACCTGGGATGGTACCCATGACAGCAAACAGCTTAAGGCTTATCAAGTTAAATGATCAATCCAGAAACCAAAACTGTGATATTAAAAAAATGGACTAAATAATATTTTTTTTGGTGAATATATCTAGATAAAAACCCCAAAATGCCAAGTCCAGTGAAAGGTGACAACAGAGGTCTTTCTGCTTTCTCTGTGCCAGGAAACCACTGGGCCACTGAGGGCAAAGTCACATTCAGCTTGCTGAGTGTCTCATTAAGAAGGTGGCTGTGGTGGTTAAATGAGTGATTTTGGATCAATCAGTGGCCTCAAGGTTTGGCACCAAGATGGGACATATTTTGAGCTTGCCATGCTGTTTATGTCTGGCTCAGTGAAAGCACAATCTGCCAGGATGCTACTGGGGGAGGCCAATGTCAATTTGACTAATTGATCAGCCAGCTCCTCTCTCTCCATTTGGGTCATCAAGTGTCCCTGTTTCCAGGGAACAGATTCTTTTGTGGGGAATTAACTGAGACTAAAACCACAAGCAGGCAAGAAATTACAGCTTCTGGCTCTTAAGAAGGTTACATCTACATTAAATCAATTTCTTCAGTTGCAAGAATTAAATATTTAAATACTAAATAAGCAGAACTGCCCTTTAGAGGCATTATCTTTGCATTCCTACTCAAGCAGCACAGCAGACCCTGGATTCTCTATCCCAGGGTCACTTCACTTCTTTCCTTCTCAACTGGAGCATTTTCAGGAGTAGCACAGCCTGGAGTCCCAGCTGCAGGACAGCTAAACTAGGATTTACCTTCATACTGAAGAAGATTTCACCCTGCTGGTATAGAGGAGGGTTTTAAAATATATTCAGGGATACACAAGATATGATCCCAGTGACCTGCTTTCTTCCACTCTGTACTTATATATTTAAATGGACAGTAAAAACATTTCTTTGGGTTGTCCCTGGAACAGACTCCTATTTAGAGCTCCTACAGTGCATATATTCCAGTTAGGGGGAAAAAAAAAGCTAAACAAAAAGGCAAACAAAGCACAAAGCAGAATCCCAGCATTCATTCACAATCACCTGCAATGAGGCAAAAAATAGCAAAGTGACATAACCCAGTTCCAATATGTGTTGAGGCTCTTTTGAATTATTATTTTACTATGCTTTAAGTCAGCTGCAAATGACTTCCAGCAAGGACAATGGTGAAAAACTGAGGCAAAATACTGGTCTAAAATATTCTACTTTGGACCTTCTTTGAAGGACAGAAGAAGAAAATTGTTATGCTTTAAAAATCAAGGATTTTTCAGAGTGTGGGGGTTAAAAAGCAGTAATGATTTTGGGAGCTGGGATTTATTGCAAGACAAATTTACTATTGGAAAAGCACAATATAATGGTTCTTAGAAGTATATTCTGTTGCATGTTAATGGCTTTGATTTTAATTTTATTTAGAAAGGCCATATGATTTCAAGGAGGTGTTCTTACTCCAAATGTAATTTGGAACTTCATTTTGTTCATAAGCATATTAATTATTCACTATTTTTGCTATTTTTTCTTATTTGCTATTATCGACACACTACCATTCTCACTCTTTCAAAACCATAATGAAGCTTAACTTGTATTAAATATGACCAGGAAACATGAGAAATTTCCACCACAAACTATTTCATCCCCAAACAAGTGAAGAACATATATGGATGGAAAAGTCAGGCAAAATTGTAAGTCTCATGCAAGTAGACCTTCCAGAACTGTGTTCATGGATACTCTGATCCCAACTCTTAAAGGACTCACTCTCTCAAAATATAAACTCCAGTCAAAAAAAAAAAGAAAACCCTTTGGAGAAATACAAAAAGACAAACTCTGCCCTTGATTGCTGCATTTGTTCAGTGGAATAAAAGGACTGGAAATCAGAGCCCACTCTAGCCCTGATGAAGAATAATTAACCCTGTTGGATTAAAAAAGACACTTATAGCACACAGGTAAAATTTGCTCTTTCAGTTTGGTCAGTGGGGGAGAACAGAAGAGGCAACTCCAGACAGAGCACAGCTTTTAGGGTGTTTGTCCTAAATTTCAAACGAGACAGAGCTTTTATTTTCCCCCTTTTGTTCAGTGAGATAACCAGAATTTTTTCGTGTGGTAACCAAGATACAAGCCTGATTTCATTTATGTTCCCACTGGCTCAGCCTCAGCATGATTTCACAGAGAAGCAGACCATATTATGGAGCCAGCTGGAAGGGTAGAACCCTTCCTGTTCCTATAAGACCACAGCAGGCAGATTATTGTGCAGGAGAATTTCTTCATGTGGCTGGGGAAAGCAGAGGCAAGAATTCTACCCACAGGGGACACCTACCAAAGGGAGAAACTCCTGGATCTGACTGGTAAGTGATTCTAACCTGAATAATCCCACTATTTTTTTTTTTTTTTTTATCATTACTCTATTTAAGAACTGGCCTGTGAGCTCCAAAATACTTCAATGTCCATATTGGAGGAGGGCAGGAAGTACATCAATAATGGAAAACTTTGTGATCACCTCTGTGTCCCTTAGGGCTCCCAAACAGAGAAGGAGAGAGCTGAGAAGTCACCACTAGAGTTTTACTCAGACAAAAGGACCAAACAGGAGAGGACAGGGTCAAAGGGGGAAGGATTGCACTGACTGTCAGATTGGGAAAGTCACCAAATCCTGACTGACCTTTAGGGCAACTTAGGAGCAGGGAAAAGGAGAAAAAGTAACGTGGGGCTTTCAGTGGGATGGTGGGCATGATTTATGTAGGGCAAGGATACGGGGAGACAGTCTGGGACACAGCTCTGTGAGCTCTGTGCATGTGGGAAAACCACTCTGGGTTTGTTCACTTGCAAACACAGGGTGCAGTTATGGAGAAGCAGCAAATGAGGGCCAGGAAAGGGAGGTGGAGAAGTGCTGATCCTACACAGAGATGTTTGAGAGCAAATTCCAGACCCAGTCTTGGGATCAGCTCCTCCTTGACCTCACCCACAACTGGCACTGCCTCCCACAGATGAAAAATGGGGGAAAAGCTGGGTTGGAGCAGCATCGTATTGAGAGCCCTGAGAGTGTGATGAGTGTGTGTGGGGAACCCAACCATCCATCACACACACAGCAATCAGGAGACAATTTAAAACTGCAAGGAAAAGTTAAAATAGCCCATCCACCTTCTCATTTTTCCATCTGCTGCATAAATTGCCCTGGGACTCAGCCCTGAGCATGGAGAGCCTCCAGCCAGCCCCCCTGTCTGCCTGCAGCACCCCTGGGTGCTTTGGCACAGGTCATGTGCTCCTTCTGGTTGGAAATCCCTCCTGGAATCAGGGGGACATGCTGTTTTCCCCAGGGAAGGAGTGAGAGGAATGAAAAGGAAGACTGAAAGGCACTTCAGCTAACCTGACACTCCTGAAGTGGAAATATCTACAGCTGAGTGAAATGTCCTGAGCTCCTGCTGGGGTCAACAGAAAGAAATAGGCACCATAGGGCAGTTCAGATCACCCCAAAGTAGGACAGGTACACTACCCCTAAAAGTGTTCCTCTTCTTTGGTTACACAGGGAAGTTAAGGTGATTAAATCCTTTCCCTGAACATGTCTACTTTTGAAGGGATGAACCCCATTGGCAGTCTTTTTATAAAGTACTCTAAACCTGCTAAAAATCACCGTGCTGAAGGTAGATAAACCCTACAGGCCTTCAGGAAACAGCGGCTAAGAGGTGAAAAACAGATGAAAAATAAAGGATTTTTAAATGGCCCATTTTATTTTGCAGCAACTCCCCACTTCCACTGGATAGAAAGGTGGCTGTTGCACACAAGAAAGTGTCTTTCCAGCTGAGCACACTAGAGAGAGACTCGTGCAGCATTTCATTCAGCAAGATACAGAAAAGGAGCACCTGATACAAAAAGTCTTGCGCTGTTGCTTTGTCGCGTTTCTCCAGTGTATCTGTGCCTTGTGATACATCGATAGTTGTACAGCCCATCTTCATTCTGTACGTCTAAAATATACAAGGCTCCCGTGGATGTGATGAGAAATCTAGGTCCTGAAAGACACAAGAATTCACAGGGCTTAAAGTATCTGCAGGTTGTTACTGTCACACTGAAGGGTGGATGACAAAGGTCCTGAAGATTTTTTTTTTTGCCAGGTTTGAAATTGCCAATTCCAAGCTTCCCAAGGACTTGTTGTAAATGCATAAAAGGTATCAATTCATGTATATTTTATTTGCATTTCATGTGCAAAAAGAAGGGATCTTTAAGGAAAATGTGAGGAAAGAAGGAAAGAAATGTGCCATGGTCTGTAACAAAATTAATAACCATACAAGAGGCATCTGAAGTTTAATATGGGGGAGAGAACCAATGCATTAATCCAGTTTAAATCAATATTGAGGATGATATGATGCAATTCAGCAGCAGAACTGTGGGTGTTAGAAATGCAGTGAAGCCTCTCACACCTGCAAAAAATGCTTGCAAGTTAAACAGTGTTAGGAGCTCTCCCACCCCACCCCGCCCAGCAAAGCACCAATCTCTAAAACCAAACAAGTTTTATATGTTCAAGGTCAGAGTTTCTCCCAGCATTCTCTCAAAATAAAAGTATTACAGGTTAAATTTTCTTCAAATATGATTTTTTTTATGCTTAGCTGTAGAATATGTGGAAAATAGCATGATGCATATGGTCACATGCAGTTTGGATCATTTGACACCTGCAGAAGTGCCTCTGTTGTTTTTGATGCCCACTCTAAAAGCAAGGACACAAAACCCCCTAAAATTTACACAGTACATGTTTACTCTAAAGCACTTCTCATAATGCAATAAATTAAAATAACATGTTTAGAGCACATTTCAAACTTAAGCCTCACCTAGTTAATATTTCCACTTAAAAAATGCTGTAGTCTCAGATGAGTGTCCTTTTCCAAAACTTTTACACTGAGGTAAATGTTAATATCCTTTCTTTTTCATGTCTGCTAAATTTCTCTAGTAGATCGTATCTCTTACAATCTATGTACCTGTATCTATGTATTATAAAATATATCTGGCTCCAGAATTAGGGGAGAAATACACAGGGTTGAAACCCAGTATGAACCCAGTAGTATCCAGTAATATGCAGTAAGAAATAATTCCTTTTACTCAGAGCTCTATTTGAGCAATGACTTTTTAATAATTAAGTGTAGTCAGGATGCTTGCTCCCACATGCATCAGTGGGAAAGCAATCCAACAGAGAGAAGACAGAAAGGAAATGGTGTCATTACAGAGGGCAATATCCTTTAAACTATAATATAAAAGAAATTGGGAAAAAAATTAACAACCATTTAATGTCACAGGACAGATCTGACCCTCAGAGTAGAAAACATTAAATAAAACAACATCAGCCCACCTCTCCCATTCATGTAAGTATTGAGAATTATTAAATAACCACACCAGGGTTAAATAAGCGGTGGGGTTGTTTAGCCTGGAGCAAAGGAGGCTCAGGGGTGATATTATTTCTCTCTAAATCTCCCTTGAGAGAAAGGTGCAGCCAGGTGGGGGTCGGGCTCTGCTCCCAGGGAACAGGGACAGGAGGAGAGGGAACGGCCTCAGCCTGGGCCAGGGCAGGCTCAGGGTGGGCACCAGCGGGAATTTCCCCCTGGAAAGGGAGGTCAGGCCTTGGCAAGAGCTGCCCAGGGAGGTTTGGAGTGCCCATCCCTGGAGGTGTTCCAGGAAGGGCTGGACGTGGCACTCAGTGCTCTGGGCTGGGGACAAGGTGGGCATGGGGCACAGCTGGGACTGGATGGGCTGGGAGGGCTTTTCCAGCCTCAGGGACCCTGGGATCTGTGAAAATAAATCACCTTAATGGAGGCACAGAAGATGTTGAGCTCCTTTGCTAGCAAAGAAGAAGCGCTGAGCAAGGGAAAGTGTGAAGGGGAGGGAGAACTGAATGGGAAGTGCTCCCTCCTCAGCCATGAGCAGCACTGTTCCAGCCTAGATGGATTTACAGATTTACAGCTAGAGAGGTTCTTTCATACACAGAACTCATACTGACGTCCCATGCCTCTGAAAACTTAACTGCTTGCACAGAGTAGACTTAGGAACAAAGGTACTGTAGAGTGTAGTAGGAAAAGCCCCTAAATGGGGAATATTTCAGTTTCACAGCCAGGTGTCTTAAACATGGCATTGAAAAGCTTCCATGAAAAAAGCAAAGCTGTCTTATGTCTTATATTTTAATATGCTAGTTGTAATGTTTGGCTGAAATGCTACAGACATGTAGTAGCAGTAAGTTAAACCAAAAAATACACTGTAACTCCTTGCTATAATGAATTGTCCTGTGCTGAGGGTTTCTTCCTTTGCCTTTCACATTCCCAATTACTCAGAACACTCTCTCAGTGTTTACATTACTCAAAAACACTTGTACCTGTAAAATTCTATCTCAGAGAAGGTCTCTGAGATAGCTTCTCATCCCACAGTAGTTCTCAGCATCTGTACTCTTCAACAAGGTTTGCCTTTACCTCGAAATTTAGGCTAGAATATTCAGAATTTTGGTGTGAAAACCATGGGCTGTTTGAGTTTGGTTCACAAGCAGTTTCCACACTCCTGAAATATTCATAAGGCAAATCTACCTTTGCCAGGGAATATGTTATAAGGACTACAGGTAATCGAGGCACAGTTGTGTCCCTTATGCTCCATCAGCAGCACAAAACGACAGCTTCAGGAGATGGGAATCACATTAATGGGCTTGGCTTGGGGGATGCAGTGAAGACAACCCCGCCTTGCTTTTGTTTCCAGCTGGGTGAGCATCAACCAGCTCTGCTTTCAGACAGCACAGCGGGTTCAGCCGTGGGCCTGCCCGCAGCAATGCCCCTCAGCCCTGCCTGCTCTGTGCACACACAGCCTCTGCAGCCCACTCAAGGCTTACATTGGATTTTTCCGGCTGGGATGTGACTCTGGTACCAAACTGCTGGGGTGGATCTCAGTGGAGAGGCTGCATTCACATCACAGGCTCAGGAACACATAAAAAGGTGCTAATGGGATGGTTGGGGCTGTTTTGGTCCCTCCAGTAAAGCTGCACATGCTGTGCATTTGTGTCAAGTGAGTGGAGCCTAAACAGCTGAGAGGCAGAAATGTGCCCCTTGTGCGAGGGCTTCCTGCAGCTTTCTCTTTCTGGGGTCCATTTTCACATTTACTAAATACACGTAATTCCATTTCTCTTCCTAATTCCATTTCCCCATAGTTCCACTTCACACCTTTGGATGCTGCTAGTATGAACAAGTTTAAGATCACACAAACGTGGCCAAAGTCTAAAAATAAATTCCTTCCTCTATGCCCTTCTAAAGCTCTCAGTATTTTCAGATGCTCTGCACAGTTTTGAGAGATGGTCTACAAAGAGCATCATTAATTATCAAATTTGTCTCTCTTCTCAAGATAAGTATGGAATAAACTGCCACAGAAATTAAGTGAGAAGATTAGACTCAGAGCTTCCCTTAAAACTCTAGAGAGCAGTTCTGGAATCACAGCTGGGGTGTGGATTGTGCATGTGGATGAGGATGTGGAGTGGCTGGGTGGTGAATATAATGGATTTGTGGGCTATTTCCCAATCTCACAGTACTGACTGATACTTGCAGGTGAAGCCTCCCCTGCTCAGCCCTGGCAGTGAGTTTGCTCAGATGCAGTTACACTTTTGGCTCTCTGAGAGCAGACACACTCACTGAAAGGTTCCACTTAATAAAAGAGGAATGTGAAAGCTGTGCAGAGCAGAGAGATTGTTCAGTGTTATCTTGCTGTATTTTCTGAGAAGTTATGAACACACTCAAGCTATCTAACACTGCTTAGATCATCTTCCTGTTGGAAATTACTCAGGCAATCCTACAATAAAACCTTCACTTAAAGTATTAGCTAGTGATTTTTGCCTCACCCTCTTCAAAGATAACTGAAAGTAAATAATTATTGCCACACATCAGATGTTATCCCACATTTCCCACCAACAGACATTGTGTATAATTGCAGGGCTAAAGATTTTCCTTTTCCTCTTTTCTTCTTAACATATTTTGCATACTTATGTAATGCTTTTAATAACCAACCCCTCCTTCTCCTGTAGAAATGCGAGACAGAAAAGATGACAGAGAAATAAAAGGGGAAATGCATGTAATTTCTGTCATCTTCTAAAGGGAGAGCATTTTCATTAAACCCGACAGGCTGTCAGCTGTGACAAAGCTGAAGTGTTGAGTGTTCTGCCTTCTGTACTTCAAAAAGTGTTTAGAAAGGCACCAGGATGGGACAGACGAGCTCCCACTGCCCTGTTGATCCAGGGGAGGGCTTTCTTCTTGAGGCACATTTAATTTAATCTCCCCTGCTTTGCTCTAATGAAGTCTAATTTTTTTTGACTCACCTACTTAATAAGCCAAATAAAGATTTTTCTAAAGTGAAAAATCCTTTCAGATCAAGTGAAGCTTTTTGTTTGTTTGGCTGTTAGCAGGCTTCAAGAAAGGGAGACAGAAAAGCCTTCTTCACAACAATTAAAAAAACCACTGTCAAAATATAGCTCATAATTCCCATTTATTATTCCTCCTCAGTAGTGTTTGTATTAATGCCTTGAATACTTGATTATAATAATTTCAGCATTTGATTTTCAGAGATGTTGAAATCTCTTTTGGCTTTCAATCCTGGATGCCTTTGAAAGCCTGGTTCAATATCTGGAATATGTGTCTCATTCAAAGACTTCAAAGGCTTTCAGGAACCCTCACTATCTCTTGCCTTGGCAGTGTGGGCAAGCATAGTAATATATTACCATTCAAAATAGTATTTAAACTTATTTAAAAGTAGAATTTAAATTCAAGGCCAGGTTGGATGGGGCTCTGAGCAACCTGGTCTAGGGGAAGGTGTCCCTGCCCATGGCAGGAGGTTTCAATTAGATGTTCTTTAGTGTCCTTTCCAAGCCAAAGCATTCTATGATTTTATGAAAATTTAAATTCTTTACTGAGAAGCTATCTGAGTTACATGGATTCCCACAATTCATGCAAGTCAGTGGAAAAACAGGGAATGGAACTCATAACTGTTTCCCCAACATCCAACCTAATATATAACTTTGCCTCACTGGGAGACTGAAAACAAAATATATATATATAGATCCAAGAACTAGAAAGATCATTAGAGTAATTTATTTTCACTTTCCCTGCTTTTGCCATTAACTCTTGCCCAAGACCATATCTGGAAGTTATACTAAAGGTTTTTTAAAAAGACATTAGTCATGATTAAAGATTTCTTGTAAGTGGAGAGCATGTGGTAGCCCTGGGTAAATTATTCCAATTATTCTTACTTTTGAAAATTAGTGTATTATTTGGGTCCACCTGTCTTTGCCCCAGTTATTGGATCTTACTGTGCCTTCATTAAAGATTTCCTCTGCAGTCAGAAATCTTCTGCCCATTTAAGTACTTACAGAACACGAGGAAATTACCTCTTATACCATCTTTCTCCTTAATTAGTTATACAGATTGAACTTCCTAAATCATTTACTGTGAATTATTCATATCTTGAAATATTCCTGTAGTTTTTGTGCTCAACACCTTAACAACTTCTTGAAGTTCCTTTTCAAGCTTGGATCATGCACATAAATTCAGTGACAGTTCTGGTTGTAGTGAATGCAAAATGTCACCATTTTCCTCTGTACAGAATTTTTTTCACAAACCCATCCAATAATTTAACCCATCATGGAAAATTGTGATCTCATGGATTCAGGACAGAGATTTCCCTCCTTCTGTAGATAAGATCTCTCACCTGTCTGTCCTAAAACTGGAAATAGTGTTATGAGAACCTCAATGTTCAAATCAAACCTCTTTAACACAACTCACCAAGCCCTGTCATCTTTCACCATTACACCAATATTTTAACAGTTGGTGTATTTTGCCAACAGCTTTCCTTAACAAACTTCCTTCCCTAATTGAAACTCTAAATTTGTATCTTCATCTGATATATAAGCAACCACTTGGTTTGGAGATAGATGGGCCCCAAAGAGAGGGGTCCTACTCTCCTAAAGAAAACAAACAAGGAAGAGGTGGAGGAAGCTGGGTCATATCTGGGCTTGACCAAGAGTCCCAAATCCCATGACCTTTTTGTAGCACACCCCTCATTTTACTATCTGCTGACCAGTGCCCTAAATAACTTTCTGACTTCATTAAAATTGAGTGGCATTAGCAAATCATGTGTTCCTTTCTCTAAGTGAGAAGAGGTCACATTAACAATTATGAAATTGCTCTTATGTAAGGTTTTAATGCTTTCCTTTAGACTGTATAATATTAGAGATTAAAATAAAATTCTGTTTAGGTTTCCTGTGTGAGATGGTTCTCATGTGTAATTCATAAGAAAATGTGAACACTTTCCTGTCGAATCAGCGCATCATATTCTTGTATGAAAATGAGAATATTTTAAAATCACAATGTTAATTATTCTTTTATCATGCCCTTTTCCCCCAGCATGCTGGTAGTCTTTAAATAGGGGTAATGTTACCCTCAAGATGATTTAAAAAATCATATTTGATTTTTGTTTTGTTGGAAACACATGTAACGGCGCTGTGTTATTGCAGCCTAAATTGGGTTGATTGAAATTAAGAGAACAGATGGCTGTTCTCATCCTGTGCCAAATGATAATATAGAACAAATAAACTCTTGTCAGTGGTACTTGTCACCTCCACTGGATAGAATCACTTCTGCTAAGCAAGTTTCCAGTGTGACCTGTGCATGAAAGGGGAGAGAACTCCCCACAAAGCCAAAGGAGACACAAACCTAAAACTCAGTTTTATGGCACTGCTACCACATCATCCTCAAACAAACCAATCTGCTGCTCAGGGCGTGGGAAGTGTGCTAGAACCTGCTTAAACTGTGCCCTGCAGTCACAGTCCTGAAAATGCTTTTGATACCCAACCCAAAGATTAGATAAGGAAAGAAGATGTGGAGGGAAAGGAAAGGATTTCACTTTTCTGAGCATCTGTCAGTCAATGTACTCAGCCTTCATGAGACACATTGAGAGGTCATCATCACTCATTTCCTGGCAGAAAAATTTGGTGGCAAAGCTTCTGAAGTGCCACTATAGTACAGTGTTACTCATGAGGAATCAAGGCATTTGATATTCCCATTTTTTCCTGACACAAGGAAAGAAAACCTCATAAAATCCATTGGAAGTGTTGTCCAAGGTGGGGGAGGCTGCTGTGTTTTCGATGTGTTACCCCAGGCTCCCCAAAGCTCACAGACTTGTGTCTTATCATATGACCAAGCTTATAGGTCTGAAGTTTCCTTCAGTACCAAAGCAGTTGGTTTTCCTTTGCCCCCAGAATTAAATTTGAGAATTTATAAATTAGACAGCAGCCTTACATGATACATTTTCCATTTTATTTAGACACATAATCTGTTTAGGCTTCAGTAAAGAATAACTGAGATTATTTCTCTGCAAAGCTCTCTGCAGAGAACTAAGGACATTCATAAATATTTCCAGTCTTATGACCTGATACGGTTCCAGCTGTAAAGAGATGAATTCACAAATAGGCAAAATCTGTGCAGAAAGGACAGCTCAAAACAAAGACATTATTTCTTATATCATCATTCTTTACCTGCCATCCCCTCATCTACCTCAGGTAGGGATAGAAGAACCTGTTTTGGTGGCAGCTCAGTCTGAATCAAGGTAAATTATAATTAAACCTGTTACTAATCAATCACTCTGCCCCTCAGTCAGTGGAATTCAGAGCTGCTCAAAGTGCGGGAGGCCCAACCCAGCCACCATCACCGTGACCCTAAAACACCAGGCAAAGTCATGGAACACTTTTGATTCTTCAAAATAGGAAATATTAAAGAGGAAAAACAGTCAACAAAATATTGCTGTTATTTTGGTGTCTCCAACACTAAGGAATATCAGGGACCAGCGATGTCTTCCTGCATCTTTCCAAAGAAAATGGACCTAGAGAAATTTAGATGCTGTGGTGTTTGCTCCATTCCAAAATGTCCTTCTGTTTCATAAATAGAGATTTTGTCATAACTATGATTTTCCAGATTTCCCTTGATGTTTGGCATGAATTTTTACTATCTAAGACAATAAACCTGTCTGTTTCTTGCCTGTAGAACCATAAGGTGAATACAATTGGAAGAGGAGGAAAGAAGGAAGGAAGGAAGGAAGGAAGGAAGGAAGGAAGGAAGGAAGGAA
>JACBWW010000536.1:0-31236 GCA_020086605.1 Lanius collurio | reverse complement strand
TGGAATGAACCTGTGGCCAGTTTGGGTCACCTGTGCTGACTGTGTCCTTTCCCTGTCTCCCATGTACTCGCGACTTCCTCACATGTTTGTCAGTATGAAAATCAGAAGGGGCGTTGACTCTGTGTAATCCCTGCTCAGTAATAACAAATACATATCTGTATTATCAACCCTGTGTGCAACACAAACCCAAAATACAGTGCCATATTTGACATTTTGAAGGAAATTAACACCCTACCCCATCCAAAACTAGCACATAGTGTTGTCATTATCCTGAAGACTTGCAGTGAAGATCATCCCATGAACCAACAGAATATCCTTAGGACACAGACACTACTAAGAACATGAAAAACTGAAAACAATCATTAAAATGTCACAGGCAAGAAAAACCAACCAGACACCCAAAATCTGCTCTGTATAAAATATTGGAGTTCATGAAAGAAGAAATAAGGTCAAAGCCACAGACATCTCTAAAAATATATTCACCAATATTATTCTGAAATTCCATTTTACTTAGAAACAATTCTGAAGAAAAACCTCCACTAGTTTTTATGAAAAGGCATATGATTAGTAGTTAAGAACTCATTTTTACTTGGGTAGCACTCTCAGTTTGATTGTATAAAGAATAATTGCTTTTAAGCATAAGCCAATATTTTCCATTTCATAATCAATAGAGGAGTGAAGCATAATTAACCTTTATATCTCCATAGAGTCTGTCAGGCCCCAAGGACTATCCAAAATTACTGGTGGTGGCTCCCTTTTTCCTTTTATCCAGGGGAAAAGAAAAGCAGACATCCTGACACATGAACAACTGCCATCCGTGTTCTGAAACTCTGTAGCAAACAAATGTATTTTCATTTAGGGCATTGTTTTGGGGGTTTTGTTGTTGTTTTGTTTTTGCTGTGGGGTTTTTGTTTGGCTGTTTCATTGGTTTTTGTTGTTTTGGTTTGTTGGTAGGGTTTTTGTAACCTGTCAAAAATCCCTGTGGAAAGAAAAAACAGGGAACAGAAAGTCTTTTGGAGACCTTTTTTGACTATGACACTACAAACTCTGGGTTTTTTACTAAAGGCTACTTGCCAATTTTAACACTGCATACTTAAACTGTACTTAGAAGTTTATGGCTAAGTTCAGCCCATCTGAAGCACATTTAAACTATCCATAGTGTGGTGATGACAGGTCCTTCTATCCCAGTATCCAGCTAAGAGGACAAACAATTTCTATGACCTGATTTTGCCTTCCTAAATGGAAATTTGTTTCTACATCTTTGCAGCTAACAGCACTTAAGGAACCAACAGGCCTAGTGTTATGTGTTGAGAAGAACTGAGAATATAAAGCATGTTTATGGTTAATATTAACATCTCCACATATGACATGAGTATTTTAATAATGCATTTTCTCAGCACTCTGAATCCTAAGATACCTTGACTTTACAAGGAAGTCAGAGTTGAAGCACAAATTTTTTTGCCAGTTCTGAAAGTCTCCAATTTTATAATTCTGTGCAATCAAATGTCATAATCCCATTGCAAAATTGTGTGACTCTAACATAGCACAGGCACGCAATAATGAGCAGAAGGAAGTGGAAGTATCAAAAGAGAAGTTTATAGATTAGTTATTGTGTGAATAAGACTCTGAACAGGAGAAATTGAAGGTTTACTACTGTGTTGAATACATAATCTCAAGCACTAACTCAAGTCCAAACACAACATTTGATATGCCCTATTTGTTAAAGTCCCTTGGGTGTTCTTTGAAGATGTGTCCACTCCATTCTACCACTCTAGCAAATCTCTCCACTAAATTCCTGCTGCTGCTGAATTAAAAATGAACATGCTCTGGGATTAAGTGACCCAGCATACTCCTCACAAACAGACCTAAGGTCAGCAGAAAGACTGACAGAGTTTCACGTTCTCAGCAGGAGCTTTATGAAAGGCAAGTAGGGTTTGTGGTAATGAGGAGGACACCTAGAGACTTAATTCTCTCTAATTATCTTAAGATCTCCTCAGCCTTAATTGGAATGCTGCTGCCAGAAACATTCTAGACCACACACCTGGGAAAATGGCATTAAGGACATGGTATTCAAACAGGAATGGGAAGCAACAGCTACAGAGAAATCACAGATGAAGGGAATGACCCTATGTCAAAGACTGATGCAATGCAATGAACTGGAAGGCTCAAGCTGTGGAGGTGCTGATTACCACATGTTCCACAAGGGCTATTCTTCAGCACATTCTCCCCACTGCCCACAAGTCTTTGCCTTAAAGAATAGCAGCAGATTGCAACCAGGTGTCCGGGAACAGACTTGACTTACAGGCTTTTCAGTCATCTGTGTAAATTTTAGATTTTAATTCCAAATAGCCTTTGTAGAAAGGAGTACACAGCAAATTTGGGCCAGTCTTTTCTTTAATATCGCTGGACAGGTCTCCTTGTTAAAGCTGAGAAAGGTAAGGTTCAGCATGTACCATCTAGAATGGCTGTCCTGAGATGTACAAAGATTCCTAAACACTTCAGACGATATGCTGCACTGCCCCACAGAGCAGAAACCTGATTGTTTAGAAAACTATTTTAGATGTTCTCCATCTCATCTGACATGCTCAAAAAAGAAAATAAAACAAACAAAAAATCCAAAACCAAACAAAAAATAAAACCAAAAACAAATAAACAAACAAAAAAAAAAAAACCAAAACCCCCACACACATTAGCTTTTTTGAGGGTTTTCCTAGAGTTCTGAACATCAGATTTAAAAGCATTGTCACAATATCAGAATTGGATCACATGTCCCTTATTCATAGCTGTGTTTTTGTAATGGTTGCTTCCATAGGATAAGAATAACATGCTTGTTATGCAAAATATAACAGTGTCAGCTTTTGATATTTTGGGTTTTGAGGGAGTTTATCAATAGCAAGAAACAAATTTACACCATGGGCAACATGGCCAAGTAAAAATTTAGGCTTTTGGAAAACTGAGGATGAATGATAAGCATCTGCAAAGCACTGAATATTCCTATGAAATTGTCAGAATTCAGTAGTGAGAGGCATATTTGTCTGGAGAAATATCTTGTCCACAGTTCCTGGGGATGCATGTCTGACATAAAGATCAACTGAACCTCCAAAACTGGATAAGGCAAAAACACCCTATACATGTGTCCATGCTCTTCTTCCCCAGCTGTTAAAAGATGGAAACAGAGGCACTGTTCATGGTTAGACAGCAGTAACTGTGTCATTTTAGACAGATTTTGACGTAAAAATACTATATAGGGGCTTTTGTCACTCCCATGGACACATCAAGAGAGCCTGGCTTTGATGTCATTGACCAGCCATGAGAAAATCATTCCAGATTTTTGTAGCTCAGTGACCACATTTTCTGCCACATTCTAGTAGCATCTTCTGAGCAAGATGACAATTAGTTTTGCTCTCCAGCAGGCTGTGTAGTTCTTCTCCACTGAGGTAGGGTTTTCCAGGTGGCACAGCTGAAGTCTGTCTGTCATGAAATTCCATAACAGAAAAATGTCACAAATAAAACAGGGAATTTGTCCAGAGGCAGAAGCAGCCATTCAGGGTTTAGTCTTCAGCACAGGCAGATTTTTTCCATAGTGTTTACCACTTTTAATGGACAGAAGGCAAATATCTTATTGCCCCTTCCCAGAAGTGCAACACACATCCTTACAGTACTCCTGGTGTGCTCCTAATGTTTTCCTCTGCATCAGGAGGAAATTCCAATCAGAGCGCAGTATTATCTTGATCCTGGATATAAAATTATCACAAATACCTGACCTGACATGGGAGTACTTCCCCATTGCACAGTGAACATTTTAAGCACAAGGCACATCTACTGAATATTTAGCAGTGGTTCACTGTGCTCATGAAACACTGCACCCCAAAACAGGGACAAGCACCCTTGTCTGACATCAGAGTTTATTCATAACCAAGCTCAACACCAGTTCCACCAAGTATCTGTAAAACTTCCAAGGAGTAAAGATGAAAGCTTCCTGATATGAAAATCCAGTAAGAAATTTTACATATTCCAAAAGTGATGATATGCCATTAAATCTGTTTTTCCATTCAGCCATCATTTCTAGATGTTCTCTGAGTTTATGAAATAGTATCAAAAGAAAGGCTAGTGAATACTAGTGGTAGATGTAATTTTATCTCTTTTTTTATCTGGTCAGGGAATTATTCTCTCCACAACATACACGGAAGTAGAATACCTATATTCTTTTCTGACTGCAGTGCAGAACTTATGTACTGCCCTGTTTGTACTTAGCACGGAGAAGTCAGAAAGACTCTGCCATAGTGACCCATCATGAAGCTCTAATGGGGGTGGATGGATCCAGAGCTGCCTAATACAGATTGACTGACCAAAAAAATCCCCAAAAAGTGTGCTGCCTATACTCAAAGCAGAATTAGTTAGTCTTACTTTAGTAAAAAGGCTACAAGTGCCAAGTTACTTTTATTTACTGACTGAATGCTTAAGCTCTCAGTACTAGTTAATTTATTCCTGATCTGCTGTATTCTAAGAAACACTTATGGCCAACCTCTCTACAGTTTCTACCAATAGCATGGATGTAATGAAATACTCATTGTTTTGTTGCTTACAAGTAGGTTTGCTAAAATAGCTTTGAGATCAAGGAGGTCTAGATACAATCATATTTTGAGTGAAATGTGGATCCTTGCTCTCCTTTTTCAAGGGCATCTAAAGGGTGATTGAGAACTTTGAGTCAGGTGTGTAAACTCACACCTCAGCACTTAGAAGCAAATTGTTACTGTTTTGAGTCATCTTCAGAACCTTTGCTTTGCACACACATAAACTAATGGTTCAAGTACTTTGCCCTCCATAAAATATGCTGGGACTCATTTATAGTTTTGAACAGAAACACTCATCTTGTGTTTTCAGCAGCACTTACGGACCCCATGCTTGCTCACCTTTCTAAAATTAACTTGGAGCATGTGGTGATGCACTACAAAGTACAAGTTAGAGTATTTATGTAATATGAAAACAGTAGACTGAACTCTTCCAGCACTTGTTATATGAACTGTCTGAAAGAACTCTTGATATATGATGGACATATAAGTTGCTGAGACAATGATTTCAAGTTATTATCAGCAGCAGAAAGATTTGTGTAATAGCAGGATAATACAAAAGTAACTTCCACTTTCTGTTTTGCTTTTCAGCTATTTCAGAACCACCATGAGAGATGTCCTAAATATTCAGAAACATCTCTTAAAAAAAAAAAATACATAATACACTTCAGGGCAAGTAAGATTTTTCATTATAACGCAGTAAACATTTCTAACACAAGATTTAATGAAAATTATTAACAGTATGATTATGTATTACTAACTGTGTGATTAAGGGTAGATGGATATAATCCAATCTAATAATTATTATTCACAATGCTTTTCATCATGTTCTAAACAGAAAACAATGAACTGTTTAGATTACATTCTTTCAAACTTACTACAAATAGAATCAAATTAAATGCCTTCACAATGATGGTCAAACAAATAATAGTATTTCTATAGGCAAACAGGGGCAAGTGTTTTTGAGAAAAACATGGCACAACAGTGAGTGTATTGGTTTTGCTTATGTATCAAGTGCACATCATTAACTGCAATACCTATTTGGAAACACAAACCAGTATTTCTAAATGGATTTAGAAGTCTTAAGTGATTAGAAGAATCATCTCTACAGCTCAAATAAATTTTCCTGATGAGGTGTCATAGTAACAGTATGCAACTTTTGTTCCACTAGGGAAAATACTGTGTTTCTGGTGAGCAGCTCAAATTACATCTTACCATAATTTATTTTCTGAAAAGAAATTTTAATACTCATGTCACCTAAAATGCATAAATCTCACAACTGGTTATATGATGGCCCATAACAGAGCAGCCAGTGAAAAGATTTCCCTGCCCTGATTTACATCAAAGTATTGAATAGAGTTGTTGTTTCTCGGCATCCAGTCTCACTGAACTTGGTGAGAAGAGTTCCATTGTTTTGTCTGTATCTAGCCCTGAGATTTTCGCTATTTTACCACAAAATGTCCAGCACTTGCTCTTACCCCAGGAGCCTGGTCTGTCTTTCCTGTTCCCATACAGTTGGTGGGCTCAACTGGGAACCAGAATAAATGGGAAGAGCTCAGCTAGAGAAGGAGCTGAACCCAGTTGATCTCAATGTTCATGCACTTCATTTTTCTAAGAAACATTCTCTCGAACGCAAGAGGCTTTTTTCTGATTAAGGGAACTGAGGAAATCCTGAAAGAAGGTGCTTAACCAGCTGAATTAACCACAACCTGGTATTCTCTCCTGTTGCTTTTCTGAGTTGTGATCTGTTAGTGACAAAGTGTTCCCTGCTGTGCCTGCAGAGGCAGCAGGGCAGCAGGAGCCCCCAGTGTTTTATCCCACCCACCTGATCTGATGTCTGGCAAGATCTGCTGTTTGCAGCACTGGCCAGCATGGGGCACTTGGAAAGAGGCTGCTAACACTGTCTTTTCTCCCAGCAGAATGTTTTTAAGCATCAGTCTTAACAGTTATTACTGCTTAGGGGTCTTACTTCTTTAAGCACTTGAGTTACAAACCCCAAAAGTTTATGCTGTATAGCACTTGTCTATACTTAACAAAAGAATACTTCAGAAGAAAAAAAAAAGTGTTTTGCTTAATATTATGTGCTTTGTATTCACTAGTCAAACTATCTTTGTGAAGCTGTTCAAAACACAAATGAGAATTCATTGCTCAATAATGCTTTATACAACAACTTCCATTGATTAACTGTGATTTATGATCAGGATTTTTACTCTTTTTAATAGTAAAGTACAAAAAACCCCATGAGTATTAAAAGCTTTGGCTCTTAATGCTATATGTATATTTAGTATTTCATTAGGTAAGCTCAGGATCGCCACAGATCCCCTTTTGTTAGAAGTGAGTTTATTAAAGAGAAAACCAATTTTCATTCTTTTTAACCAATATAAAACTGCAGCACCAAGAAAGATGGAACTGAGCCCGTTATACCAGGAATCTTGGACAAGATGGTTCTAACAAGTGCTTGAACAATTTAATCTCTGTTTTTTCCTGATTTGCGTGCTTTTGTTCATGGCTGCAACTCAAGGATTATTATAATTAGGGTATTTATCTCTTTTTGCTGTACAGAGAAAAAAGAAAAAACAGGCATCCTTCAGAGAACTTTGCAGAAACTTCATCCTGCCTTTTCTTCTTTTTTCTTTGTTCATAGGAAACACTTCCATGTAATATTTGGGATTTTGATCCTATTTACATGGCTCACTCCAAAGTTTAGTCCTGGTATTCTGCACCAACTTTCTAGTTACTCTCAGCTATTTAGTAAAGGAATAACTACACAGGAAAAATGCATTTCCTAAATTTCATTCCCAGAAATATACTGTATATTTTTTTAATTCTGTACCATGTCTATTCCATCAAATTGCAGACTATGAATACTATTTAAATTCAAAATAGATGCTTAAAATCAGATTAAAGTGTTTATTAATACTTCAAGCTGATCATTCTAAAGACAATTTTCACTGATTTCTACATAAAAGAGCTTATTCTTCTCAGTATGTTCCTAATTTGACCATAAAACTCCTTACATATATTACTACATGAGACCTTAAACATGAGGAAATGAGTTTAAATTGTAATGATTTTACTTCATTATCTTAGTACTAGATGTTATTAAATCCTTGCTGCAAGCCCAGAGGAACAAAGTTTATTAAATACTGTGTTATTTATATTCCCTATTTTCTATGAGAAGAGTTCTCCTTTATTTTGCTAGTAATTCACCTTATTGCTATAGAAACCTAGTTTGTGTAACTAATTTTAATTTATGGACACACACTGGAGTTTTTTTTTCCCCAAATAGAGCGCTATGAGACCCGTAAATTGATTTGGTTCAAAAATTGCTTCTAAAAGCTGAAGTTTATACCATTTTCACAAAAAGACTGGTATGTGTTTTGTTGCATAATGGATTTAGAATAGAAATTTAAATAATTAAGAATCTTGTAGACACTGTCAGATAAATGGCAGAAATATAATTAACAGGTCAGGTTACTCAGAATGAGACAGGGTAACAATGATTCTAAATTCAAAAGTGGTCGTCATTAAATACAACAAATATTGGAAGAAAGTGTATCTTATTATCACCTATGAGAAGAAGAAGCAAAGATAAAAAAGAGATGAAATTACATACCCAGGGGATCTGTGGTACAACCAAGAATCGTACAAAATCACTACCCAAAAACCTTAAATATTACCTAATATTTTTTCCTTCTTGTTTTTGTATCCATTAGTTTATATTTAAAGTCTCAAAATTCTTATCCTGTGTGTTTCTAAGCATATAATATTACTTTGATTCAGCTGCTATAAATGTCTTGCTTAAGAAGATTTTAGAGGATTACTAGGGTCCCTGTAGGAAAAATGAATAAGATTTAACAAATATAATATTGAGAACTTGGATATGAACAGCTTCTTAATATTCTTTCAAAGTGCTCCTTTGTGAAATCAGAAAATATAAAACTGCTATCCCATGAAAAGTGATTCATTAGTGCAAAGCCATTTTTAAGATATATGCTAGCACAGAACATAAAATGTATAAATATTAAGAAGTTATTTGTTAAAACCTGAGTTGATAGGAAATGGGCTGAAGAGAACATCCACGGATCCTCTGTTATGCAAGAGAAGCCAGATCTAACAAGTAGTACAGCTATTTCTCCTTATTATTTCTGCTTAACAAACTGTGATTGTTAAATCAAATTTGCCCTTTCGTCTACAAAGTATAATTCATTCAACAAAATTATTTTAGAAATGTATTTAAGAAAAACTTACAAACCTGAAATATTAAATTAGTGCTTCTTTGCATTCTAAGGAATTCTGCATCTGCAGTCAGAAGAAGGTTTCAATGTATTCTTTAAAGTTTTGCCAATTGCCATGCACATGAGAGAGGTACACTCTTGTTGCAGTAACACATACACCCAGATTTATATATGACATCCATATTAAAATATTTTCTTGTGAATGAAATAGGTAAAATTGAAAGACAACCTATACATACAATGTGTTATCAAAACAAACCAAGGATTTTCCTTAAAGTATCTGAAGATATACATAATTCACGATAAGAAAATATCTGTGGGAAGACACTTGCAACTGCACATGGGTGGCAAACATTTTCATCAGTAGTGACAGATCACTACCAGCTTTTGCTATCCTCAAGCTACCATTAGCAGCATTTAAAAAAATTTTTTTTGAAAGTTTAACTTTCACATGTAATATATTTCCACACATTAGGATTTAAAGAAGACGATTCTATCATAGAATATCTCCTCACTCAATTTTACACTTGGAAAAGATAACCAAATTGTCCCTTGAGGGAACAATGTAAAAGTAATAGCTGCATGCTAGGCAGCTACTTGAATGACAAGTGACTTGTGATACCAGTTACACAAAAGAAACCAAACAGAAAGTAAAAAACAATACAGCTTTCCAAAGCCTGACTCTTGAGCCAAAAGCCTGACAGGAGACTGCTTATATATCTTGATAATATATAATATAAATACATATATATATACATATATATATACATGTATAGCTTATATATCTTGATCTGCTGTTACATACCTTATCGTTGTTTTGTGGGGCTCTCATGCTTTAAAGGTATCGTCCCTCTCAGTCAAGGAATGGATTAATCAAATGAACACACAGGTATCAGGATTCAAGGAATTCCTGAACCTTGTAGGAATACTTTTTAATTGTGCTAAATCCAGCAAGACCTCTAAGGACTGAAAACGATGTATAGTATATAATGAACTCCTTAGCATCCATAAAACCTGAAGATTTGTTAACTTTTCCCCTGATTTTCACAACAGGTTTACTCTGATCTGGAATGCTGGTCTCTAAAACCATTGTAACCGTTGCCTACATGCTGCATACCCTTTTGGTTTTTCTAGAACAGATGGTTTCAGAATGAACCCCGAAATTGAGGGGTTTGTTTCCGTTTAACAACTCAGATGTTACTCTGGCATACTCTGTCTTGACTGTGGAGGACTGTCCTGGGTTGCAATGTAAAATGTACCCAAAAGTCTGTATTCTGTCACCATCTTCATAAACTGTTAAAACTGGTGGGACAGTGTTCCCCACCTCCCTCATGACTCATCCCTGATAAGCTCATGAGGCTATCTTCTGTTAATGGGCCAGCTGTTGACACCAGGTGGGGCAGAGTCCTTTATCTCTCCTATACTATCTCCTGTTAATGGGCCATCACCGCATGACTGATAAGACTCTATCACCCATTGTGAGATGCTACGCCCAGAGGGAGGAACCAAGCCTTCCAGCCTGGATATAAGGGGAGATTTTGAACACCACAGGCAGCCTTTCCACTGGATTCCCAGAGGAAGACCAGACCCTTCTACATCACCACTGGACCTTCAGAGGAAGACGAGACCTTCTCTACAGAGCCACTGCTTCAACGGAACCATCACTTCAGGAGGACTGCAGCCACCATTTAAATTGGACTGCTGCTAACCCCCTGATTGTCAGGGGGGCAGGTTTGTACTCTGACTCTGTCAGTGGGTTGTGGGGGTTTTTTTTTGTACTATTACATTTATTTTATTTCTTTCTTATTAAATTGTATTTCTGACTTGAAGTCCCTCACTAGTTTGTTTTAAAACTAGTACAAGGACAATATGAAGTTTGGCACTCTGTCACACACACCCTGCAACTGTTCTGCCGACAACACAAAGATAATATGGAAAATTTAGAAATCCAAGATCCGTTTCAAGTTTGAGCTCTGAAAATTAAATCCCACATGTAAAATGAGCCAAATTAATCACCTGAAAGGAGGGAGTTTTTTTATTGCTCTCCTGTTCTCTGACAATGAAGAAGGAATTAAATAAAACAATTAGGTTAGTTTACCTATTTGCAGGTAATATTTTAAAAAGTAATGCTCTAATAATATACAAGCATGATTCATGATAGACTATTGCTAAGTAATGCCAAGCCTGGGTCAAGAATGCCTTCCTGCAACTCTGCCTTCTGATCAGAAAGCTTTGTATGTTGGAAAGGAGGGACATCAGCAATATAATTCACCATAGAAAATAACAGTTTTCTATAAAAATACCTTTACAGACTAGAACTGAATTCTAGTATTTTGCTCAGATGCATTGAGTAAGTTTGATCCTAGCTGAAGATTGTTGGTTCTCTGTAGCACATAAAAGAGACATGAAAAACACAACTATTCACATTCACAGAGTACAAATATAATACCTGAGACTGAATAAATTATTCTACTCAGATTGTCAGATAACTGAAAAATTTTCATCCTTTCCTTGAAATACACGTACCTGATTCTATATATTTGTCATGTTTCAATGTCCCAGCAAAAAAAATCTTTAAGATTTTACAACGGCTGGGGCAGTTTCAGATGGAGTATTGACAGATTTCTACTGAATGTAAAAATGCACAAATAAATATTATTTTATATTTATAAGTATTATGAGTATTCTGATTAATCTAGGAGATTTTTGTTAGTCTCATGTACACAAAAATGGAAGTGCCTTCATATCATAATCAGTTCTTTTTAGTTGTCAAAGTATAAACCAATACTGGTAGTACCATATAGGATCTATGTCAAGCAGTAAAAATGATGTAAATGTTGAATATTTGACATCATACATAAGAAGTTGCATACCTTATTTGAACATGTTTATTGGTGCAGCTGCATATTTATGCTTTATAGCCTTTATTTGCCTCAACATCCATGTGAACAAACAGCTAATTTGGGTCATCTACTTGTATATGTGTCTAATTTCCTATATAAACAGAACTGATGCATGTGCAAAACAATACTTGTTTTCACTTTCTTCACTTGCAACTTCAAATTATGATCTTTAGTGGGATCATCAATATACATTAACTGTTTTTGTCTTAAGTTCAGACAATGATTGAAAGGGTTTCAAATTCTATATGGAAGTACTAGTTTCTTAGCAAGAGATAAAACTTTCTAGACATGCAAATCTTCTAAAACTAGTTTGCATCAGCACTGTTTAATTACACATGTGCATGCAGAGACTCAAAGACACAAAAAGCATTTTCATTTGGCTTATGAAATGAAAAGTGGAAACATTCTCAAGGGAACAGGAAAAATTTTGTCAGATATTATTATGTTCTCTGACTTTTATCTCAAAGGGAAAATATCTGTGATACAGTAAACAAGAAGTAAAGGTTAATAAAGAAGTGAATATGAGAAGGCTAAAGAAATGTTGTTTCTCTTAAATTTAATAGAATTGAATTTTTTATGACAACTGCTAGAAGAAGAATAGAAAAGGAAATCTTAGTATGGTCTGTGCTGAATGACAATGAAGAGGTTTTGCAGAGTTTGTCTTCAAGGGTGGATACGTCTATTTCTGAGAATCTAATTCTATGTTACCTAGTGGTTTTACTTTTCCACAAATTTTTTTTCTGTCATTGGTAGCTTTTCCATTTTTAAGAGTCTGGCAATTAATGGAAAACCAGATTAGCATAGCTGATATCCTCCTGGATGTCACATTTCTTTGAAATCCTTGGGTAAAATCTAGAAAAAAATCTACATTTTTTCTCTAGAATGGTTTAGGAGTCAGGGCTACAGAATACCAAAGAAATACAGTTGGATGATCATATTTCATAAGGAAAAGGAATGAAATAAAAGGAAACAAAAAAAAATTATTTGAATGGGGACAATTCATTCTGCACAAAAAATATCGTTAAAATAAACAAATATTTATGTAATATTCTGTAATATAATAAAATGTTTTCAGAGGCAATGTGATGACCTCTTATGACAGTGTCACAAACCTGATGGATATGGGAAGAGTAACTGGCATTATCTGGACTTGTCCAAGGCATTTGACATGGTCCCACACGATATCCTTGTCTCTAAACTGGAGAGATGTGTATCTCCCAGGCAGAGCATTTGGTGGATAAGGAATTGGCTGGATATCACACTCAAAGGGTTGTGGTCAATGGCTCAATGTCTAAGTGGAGACCAGTGACCAGAGGAATCCTCAGGGCTCAGTACTGGGACTGGCACTGTTCAACATCTTTTTTGCCCCATGTACAGTGGGATCAGAGGCAAATTTGCCACTGATACCGAGCTATGTGGGGCAGTCAACATGCTGGAGGGAAGGGATGTCACACAGAGAGACCTCGGCACGCTTGGCAGGTGGGTCTGTGCAAAACTCATGAAGTTCAGTGAAGTGCAAGGTCCTGCACCCAGGTAGGGGTAATCCCAAGTGCAAAATCAGTCTGAGTGGGGAATGAATAGAAAGTAGTCCTGAGGAAAAGTACTTGGGAGTGTTGTTGGACAAGGAGCTAGACATGACCTGGCGATGTGCACTTGCAGCACAGAGAGCCAGCTGCATCCTGGGCCACATCCAAAGAAGTGGCCAGCATGGCAAGGGATATTAAACTGCCTCTCTAGTCTGTTGGTGTGGGATCCTACCCAGAGTGCTGTGTCCATCTCTTCTGAGATCCCAACATACGGTCCTGTTGGAGCGAGTCCATTGAAGGTCCACAAAGATGATCATAGGGCTGGACCACCTCTCCTACGGAGACAGGATGAGACAGGTGGGAATGTTCAGTCTGGAAAAGAGAAGACTCCAGGGGATCTCAGGGCATGTTCCAATGCCTGGAGGGGGCTACAAGAGATCTGGACAGACTTTTTACAAGGGCACAGTGTGGTAGGACTAGGGAGAATGGCTTTGAAATGAAAGAGGGTCAATTTAATGGTAGAAATACGGCAGAAATATTTACTGTGAGGGTGGTGAGGAGCCGGGACAGGTTGTCCAGAGAAGCTGTGGATGGCCCATCACAGGAAGTGTTCAAGGCCAAGTTGGATGAGGCTTTGAGTAACCTGGTCTTGTGAAAAGTGTCCCTTCCCATGGTGGAGGGAGTAAGAAATAGATGATCTTTAAGGACTTTTCCTACTCAAACCTTTCTGTGATTATATGATTGTAGTCCAAACAAAATCTGTCATCTAAACAAGCATTTACTGTCTGATGTCAAAGAACTAATCTTTCGAAACTTATAGTGAGCTGCATTCTGCAGGTCAAAATGGATTGTGTTTAGGAAGGATTCGTGAAAATCCTTATTTCAACAAATAGATAAGGGACTTTATCTTAAGCTTTGCTAAAGAGTTCAGAACAGTATGCCCAGTTTTGGTTTTCATCTTCTAATGTATGGGAAAGGTGACTATATAAAATATGCAGTATTGGACAGAGAAAGTCCTTTCATATTTCAGCAGAAAGGACACATTTGAATAGAAGTTCTGTCTCATCTTTGCAGCCATTTTTCTCTGTTATACTAGGCACAGTCACCTTGGTTCCCTGACCATTACTGTCATAGGTGGAAGCCATGACTCCAGAGGAATTTGGGGCAGTAGTGATACAGTCTTCAGCAGCCAGAGTTTAGTACCAGTGTGGACAGGTATGAAGACGATGATAACTGAAGTGAGTAATACATCATCAATTCTAGAGCAGAATGTAAGCGAGGTGTTTGTAAGAGTGAAAAACTATAATAACCTTGTAGCAGAGACTGCAGTATTGTGAATGTTCTGTTCAGTAACCTTTGGTGCCAGAAATAAATTGTCTAAATCTGTTCACTGATTCCCTCAATACATTGAACAGATGCCTGGTCAGTCTTGGAGGGAAAATTTCAGGCCTAAAAATAAACAGACAGTGTTTCTTTGCAAATGTGATGAAGGTATGAAGTCAAGCTATTGTGGACTGCTCCCTCTGCAGAGGGTGGGAGTACACATTTGCTCTCTGCTCTGCAAAGGCATGAGGATTCTCTCTATGGAGGCTCTTTCTGTGAAAGGAAGAAGGAGATAATCAGCTGGGTAATGGCTAACACATTCAGTAGACAAGATAATGGTAGAGTTCAAAGAGGACAGCAGTAAAGCAGTTGCATAAGCCGAAGACTGTGACTGAAAATGGTGAGCTATGAAAGCTCCTTACTGTAAGAAAAAGACATTGCACTTTGTGTTAGAAGATAAAAATTGGAAATTTGCTTTTCATCTTGGAAAAGGAATGTACGGGGTAATTGGTCTCTGTTAATATGAGAAATTGAGATTTTTTATATATACTTTTTTTTGGATAGGAGACTTCAAAAAGATTATCTATGACTTGATAGGCAGCATGTAAGAATCTTTAACTACTCCATATATGAGAACTATGTGTGGAGCTTTAAAGTTAGAAAGTTCTTCATCTTTCTAAGAAAAAAAGAAAAAGCAGTTTAAAAAATCAAAACCTTGGAGTCATATTAAGAATATTTTAAAGGCACCCAATATGTACTCATTAGTCTATGAGTCTGAGATCAGTAGTGACCACAGATTCTGGACTTCAGTTACTACATCCTTTGTTTCACTGGGTGCTTCAGTTTTAGACAGTATGTGAAATTCAGCCCACTTAATTTTAGCTTTCAGAAAGAAAAAGGCATTTCTTGAACCCTCTCCAGTCAAAGGAATGAGAAGGGCACCTCATTAAGGTCATAATAAATCAGGAAGAATATCTAAAACAGATGGAATGAACATGTTAAACAGATGGAATATGCTGTGTCTACACAGTACATGTTTTTCTTCCTTCACCTCCTTCTCCTTGCTTTTGTAATAGATACTAAGAGACAGCTCAGAGAATAGATCAATTAGCTTTATGCCACAATTAAGCGAAATACTTCTGCCTGTCAGCAATGAGCACTCACACTACCTTTAGTTTGCCTTGACAAGCCATATTAATAAGGAAAACATCTTTGGGTTCTGTAACTGCTTTGCAGCTTCATCTGGCAGCCAGTTGGTCATGTCAGTTCTGGGACACGTTACATAACCTGCCTTCTGCAGAGCTGCTCTTTTCCGAGAAATGCCAGAAGCAGACAGCCACGACACCGCAGTGCAATTTCTGTACTTGTTATCTAACAGAGGGCAGCCCACGGCCTCTGCCTGCCTTGGCAATAAAGGCTTCAGGAAAGAAGCACCATCATTAAATTCACAACCAGATGTTCCAAACAAGAGATGCAAATGTTTTCCTCTCCTTCTGTGTTTAAAGTAAAATGCAGGATGTCGTTCTGTGGACTGGGTGTTGTGCAAGTCCAAAAACATATAATGACCAAAGCACAGATCACACCTTGTCCCAGACAGCAAAAAGAGGTATATCTGATGATCTCTCTTTGTGTTATGGCTGGAAACACCAATGCTCAGAAAAATTCCTCCGGATTGCCACTGCATTGATTCTTGGAAAAGTGGAAGCTGTCAGTTCAGCACTAGAAAAACTGCTTAAATAGGTCACTGAATTCTGGAAGCCCTCGATCTCTACTTGAATGCTGAACTCTTGGTTTGTGTTCTAAAACAAGTTTTCATAATTTTTAACAATTTTTTTTCACAGCTTCTAATCACCCGTGTTAAAATTTTTCTTTATAAATACATAATTTTTTTTACACAGATTCTTCCAGATTTTTTCCTAAGTGGAATGAATGAAAATGGTCATGCAAGCATTTTTTAAGTTACACCAGCAATTTTCTCAAGGAAATATTTTCAAATCTAAAAAGAAAACAGATTTTTGCTCTCAGCTTTTGAAACCTTTAGTGCACAGTGAGATAAACAACGGGAAACCTTGTGAAAACATTTAAGCTGTTTTAAGGACTTAAGCTGAAACTAGGGGCTCTTTAATATGTATTTGTCATCTTAAAACACATAGCTTGGCAAGTTTTCACTGCATGACTGAAGAAATAAGATGTTGTATCTCTGAGAATTGATAAAAGAGAAATTCCTGCCACTTTAGGATGAAGCTAAATAAAATAACACTGGTAACAAAAAAATTACTGCTGGCTGTAGTGGAAAACGGGATAAATATTGACTTACTGCAAAATCAGTAAAGGAACATTTATAGTATTTTCATTTAAAAACCCTTTCAACAAACAGGATGTAAAGAGACTAACTGTGAAAGCATATATATCCATGTGTGCACTCCCAGTCTATGATCTTATACTTCAAAGTTGTTGTTTATTAATTGAACTGCTTGGAAACACAGAGATTACTTTTCTTTATATGTTTTCTTCTTTGCCTTGTAATTTTTTAATTTAGTTTTAAGGAGTAACAAACATTGTATGCACCTTTCTGCAGAATCCTAATTATTATGATTGATGAGAGGCTTCATAGTAGGGAAATAAATACTGTACTGATTCCTTTAAACTAGTTGCTATATAAAATCTGCAGAAAATGTTATTAAAATTGCAAAACTCTCCTTTTAAAAAAAAATCCTAAATATATAAGACAGGCAGAATAACATTTTAAATGGCTGTCTCTTCCTCTGTGCTTCAGTACCTTCAGACACACCTGGCTAACAGTACTAAAAAAAACCAAAAAGCCCCACAAATGCCAAAAAATATTTTCCTCTGTGTTTTGCCGAAGATATATTCTTTAAAAAAATATAGCTGTCATTTCTGTGAATGCTGGCCAAATGTCTGCGTGAAGTCCTTTTGCAGGTTCGTTAGATATATGAATTAAAAGAAAAAAACACTAAATATATATTTAAATTTTCTTTCCAATTTTTATGGTCCGGTGAAGTTAACAGATGGGCTCTAGCAATATGGAAACTAAATTTCCATTTTCTAACTAGAATTGGTTTATCTACAATAGATTTTAGCTTCAGTCAGACGGACATGCTAATTATAAAACAAGTGGCATGTCGTGGTTTGACACGGAAGTGGTTTTTTTGCACAAAAGTCCTTCTGGTTCTGATCAGAATCAATCGTCTGGCTTGATTATTGGCAAGTTTTAAGCCACTGAGGAGTTTAACACGCCTCTGTGAATCACATTTTAAGACAGAGCCCGGGAAAGCTCTCTGGACTTGCGGCCATCAAACACCCAACTTGGGCCCCCGGGCCCTGCGGCCCCAGGGCCGGGCCCTGCTCGGCCTGGCCCGACCCGGGAGGCGCAGCCGCCCCTCCTTGGCCCTGTTCCATCTGGGCCCCCCAGCCCTGCCCCATGCAGGGAGAGCTGGGCTGGCAGCGGCCCCCCTTCACCGCCACGGCAGAGCTCAGCTCCGGCTGCCGGCACAGATCGTGGGGCCGAGAGAGAGAAGAGAAGTTCCAGCCGGGCCGGGTGAGATTAACCCTGTTAGTGCTGTTAAGGGTTCTTCAGAACAGATGGGCCTGAAAATGCTGATCCTCTCCCAGAGAGAAAGGTGGAAGGACATGAAGAGACACCCTAAGGTGTAAGTCAGTAAAGATGGAAGGGCTGAAACCCAGAGAGAAAAGAAAGTGGAGATGCTTCAAACCTGGAAGCTGAAATTCTGTTGCAGAAACCCTTTGGGGATGAACTGGGATATTGGAGTCCCTGCTGTAATTTCATAGAGTATCGGAGGGGGTAGAGCAATTGGGAGCTAAAGTGCTTCTGGATTTTTTTCTCTTTTATTCCTTTGGCTCCAGAGTGTTTGGACTCAGTTTACCTTCACCTGGAGGGGTGTGCAGTACCCCTGAAGTTGATTCTGCCTGGTGGGTGGGGGGCAGGGTCCCACCATCTGATATGAACTAAGCCATTACATGGCATTACATTTTTGCAACATTTGAGTGTGAAAAAGAAACAATTTAGAGCAAAAAAAGATGTAAAATAAATGGTCTTGCAGAGACAGGCATAACTGTGCCATAAATTAGCTGGAAGTTGACTGAGTACATCCTATTATAATTTAATGGTCTTGTTTAGCAATTATAATATCCCATTTTCAAGTAGCAGTTACCTTTCCTAACAGGCAGAAAGAACGGCCAGGCAGGAGAGTCAGCAGCTTGATTAAAAAGATAAGGACTATAAAGGTAAGCAAGTTCAGTAAGCATGAAGAGAGAGGATAAAATCAGAGATCATACAATATTTATTCTTCAGAACCTCTTTTAGGTACCCTTGATTTGTGGCTTGTGCTTTCCTAATCTAGGGGTGTTTTCTTTCTTTTTAGATTTCATTTGGTAGGTTTTTTTCAGTTTGCTTAGTAATGGCTTAACCTCTTTTAAGGTACTCTTTTATTTCTCTTCTACATTCTTTTCTCAACATAAAACTCCATTATTTCTTTCTCATTTACTTCTTTTCCAGGATGAAGGTTTCTGGTCTATTTATTTATTCCTCATTAAAAAAAAAATTGTTTTACACCTGTGATGATATTTATTGCTTTTTTCTAACCTTTTCTAATGATGCAACTCTTGACAGAGGAGGACAGGAACAGCACACGGGACTCAGGAGGACCAGCACTGATTTGTACAGAGGCATGGTGTAGAACTCTGCTCCTCTCCATTACTTTCCTTCAGCTTTTTTGCCCTTTCCTAACTACTACTCTTAGGTTTTCACAGAACTGTGTGTCACAACTTCTCAGACTGCTTTGTAGGA
Organism: Lanius collurio; assembly: GCA_020086605.1. Classification (NCBI taxonomy): domain Eukaryota; kingdom Metazoa; phylum Chordata; class Aves; order Passeriformes; family Laniidae; genus Lanius; species Lanius collurio. The sequence goes on along the minus strand of JACBWW010000536.1, from coordinate 11,847 downwards.
AGAATTAGGATTTTTTTCCCACGTGTAATATTTAAAGTTTATCTACATATCTGCCACTTTATTATTCATTTTACTGCATGAGATTTTTCAGCAGCTCTTCAGTTTGCTTTTATTTTTACTTCTCTGCATATCTTCAAGGCTGCCACCTCACTGATCATCCCCTTTTACAGGGCAGTTACAATCGTAAGGACCACAAGTGATCTTAGCAAGGAGATTCATGGGTTTTCACCAATTACTTGCACCTCCATGAATACTATTCTCTCTTTGGTTTTTGTGTTTAACCAATCACAGACATTCCTTCCCATTCAGTGGTTTGCTTTACCACTCTTTCATTGGGGACTTTGCTGAGAACTTTGAGTGCCAAGAGCATTACCATCCAGCTGGTTTACACCTTTAACTCTTTCAAAGACCTGCAACCAATCCATGAGGCCTGACTTCACTTTACAAAATGGAATTCCTTTACTCTATGATGCTTCCCCAGAGTACTTGTTTATCCATTCTTAGGAAAAAGGGGTAATAATGCGCCTTAGAATAAATTGAGTCATAGAACTAATCATAGAATGAGTAGTAAATTCATTCTATGATTCATAGTTTTTTCAAATTCTCTCAGTCTCAACAAAGACTGTTATGTAGCTTCCAAAAATTCCTGAATTCTTTTTAAAAATTGGTGTCACATTTGCCACAAAGCAAACTGCAGGTGCCAAGGCAATTTGTGGTGGTCTATCTACACTTGAGTGATACACTTTTTTTATCCTTGCAATCGTCTAAGTTTTTAGGGTTAATACTACTCTATTCTTGTTACTTGCATCCCTCAAATATATCAGGTGTTCTATCCACATCACTTCTGGCAAAACTAAAATTTAAGACAGAAGAGAGAGGTTCTCATTGGGAATTACTCAAAGTCCATCCACCACAATTAAAACTGCAAACTGCAGTTTTTGCTTTCTGTCATAATTATTTTGTTCTTTGATCATTTATTTAATTGGAGATTAACACTTCTGGCTTCTGCTATCATTGGAAAAGATCTATTTGTGATTTTTTTTTTTTACAAATTCCTCCTGGGATTTTGAGTCAAATAAACCACGTGTTTTTGAAAAGCAAAGGAGGATAGGAGTTTATTCTGTGTTTCCTCAGAACCTACATTTCCATTCCTGAGGCTTGATAACAGGTACCTGCTTAATTTACACGCACCACACTATGCACTAACACTAAACTTCGAGAATATCATGACTTGTTGGAACTTGGTATTCTTCAGGTCTTCATTACCTGCAATGATGACAGTGCATCCCATTTCATGTAGTCATAAATAAGATGTGTCTTACAACATGAAGAAAAATAACTAAAGACACAAATACATCAGTGTGTAAAACCAACATCCACAAATATATTTGTTAGAAAACAACATAAATATTTTATCTGAGAGATTGTATATGGAAATGGGTTTTTATTTAATTTTGTATTTTCTGGACACATTTCATTGGCAGTATTTGGCAGCACAGGGACAGGACAGGTTTTACAAAGCAGAGAGCTTAAATGGAGATGGAAGTTCCCATGAATTGAAATACCCGTGAACTGAAAAACAAATAGCTGCTGTTGTTTAACCCCAGCTGTTAACTAAGTACCATACACAGACACTCAGTCACCTTTGGTGGGTTTGTTAGAATCAGGCAGGTTAGAGCTGGAAAATTGTGGGTTGAGATAAAGACAGTTTATGAGGGAAAGGAAAAGCTGCACACACAAGAAAGGAAAAAAAAGGAATTCATTCACCACTTCCTATGGGCAGGCAAGTGTCCAGCCATCTCACACGTAATGATGACTTGGACAGACAAACGTCACTCCAAATGTCCTTCCCCTTCCTTGCTCTTCCCCCAGCTATTATTGGCTGAGCATGAGGCCACGTGTTTCAGGACATCCCTTTGGTTAGCTGGGATCAGCTGTCCTGTCTGTGTCCCCTCACAATTCCCAGTGCAATCCCAGCTCACTCACAGTGGGATGGTGTGAGAGACATGAAAGGCCTTGGCTCTGTGTAAACACTGCTCAGCAACAGTGGAAACACCCCTGTTATTAGCATGGTTTCCAACACAGATCCAAAATACAGCCCCATACTAGCTGCTGTGATGAAAATTAACTGTACCCCCAACCAAAACCAGCACATGTGAATAGCTTTTTTGCTTGTTAACTTTGGCTTAGTGCACTAACCCTATTTAAACCAACACAGTATCACAGAACTAAGGAAAATGAGCACTTTAGTAATATTTGCAAATTTCTATATCTGTGATTTGGGAGAACAGAATAAGCAATGTCCTAATGGCACTTAGGAAACCTACTTGGAATTGGGGAGTTTGGGATTGGTTGAAGAAGAATGAACAAAAGCACAAAAACCACAGAAAACTTATGGGAGATAGCAGTTAAGAATTAAAACTAAAGGCAGAAAATAATTACTGAAAATTGCAAAGACAGTAATTATGGATTGTTTGTGCAATCATATCATGGCAAAACCAATTTTTTTTTTTTGCATATGATTTTATCACCATGGCTTGAATACCAACATCCCTTTCAGAATCACTGTTATCTATTTAAAAACATTACAAAAATATGAAACTAATAACAAAGAAATCAGAGATTATGGATGTGTAAGCAAGGTGAAGTGGTGAGGGCTGCTGCATTTGTGAAAGAGAATACTCATAGAAGAGTGGATTTAGCAAAAATTATGATTTGCCAATATGTCATGAAGACCTTTCTCTGATTCAGCTCCCAGACTTTAAAATGGGATAAGTCTACAGTTTTCCAGCAGATTGTCATTTGCTCTTTCATAAAAGAACCACATATAAGTAATGTGGTATACCTTAAAAAGCCATAAAAATGGGAATGGCATGATGGCCACTACAGTGTAGGTTACATTTTGCGTTACAATAGAGAAAATAGCAAGATTTAAACCTTAAAGCATTTTTCCATTTATCCCAAACTGAAAGTGAGAATTGCAAGAGCACAACTCTTATCTGACATCAACTTTGTGAAAATGTGCTGTAATGTGGCATGAAAATTACATACTTGGCTGGGTTAAACATTTTACAAGTTCTTATAGAGCAAACTTCCATGTAAAGTTGACAGTTTACCAGAAATATTCCATTTCCTGGCTTTATTGCATCCTATATCATCTTTTTCTGCAATGGAGCCTTGGCTTTATCCCAGTGAAATTGACTCCAGTTTGCAATACAGCAAAAGTTTTGTAAGTGCTTGTAGTAAGTAAAATTCTATATCTGGTCCCTTTTGAAATAGCAGAAGCTTTGGGACTTGACATTTTGAAAACTCTGGGTCTTAAGTGTTGAAATCAGAGTTTCCAGTCTAGTAATTTAGACCTAAAATGAAAGTGACTTAGTTTTCCAAAGAACTAAACACTACCAAATCCATTTGCACATCATTCTGGCGGCAGCAGCTTAAAAACCAGAAATCAAGCCATCATTAGACATTTAGTTATTGTATATTACTTAAGACACATTGTTCAAAAACTGTTACTGTTCTTGCAAAGGTGAAGAATTACTTAATATACACAAAATGTGTAGAAATGAATAACTACACTTACACTGTGCAGATGAAATCTCATCTTCCTAAGATGTCAGTAAAATCTTGTCAGCTGTTACACAGCTAAGATTTTGTGCATGGCAGTGTAGCATCAAGTATTTTGACACAATAAGGATAGAATTAGAAGAGACTGGCATTTTAAATAAGCCTAAGGAGTTAACTTTTTCAAATAAGCCTAAGGAGTTAACTTCCTAAATATCACTAAAATATCTTCATATTTGATATTAACATCTATTAAAAGCTGCCTGACAGCATGTGCAATCAAACAGTGTAATCGATACCTTTCTGAACATCCCTGCTTTTTGTGAAATTGCTGAAAACTTCAATTGAGTCAGAACCTGTGCTCAAGACAAGCACTAAAGCCACTGAGGAAGGCTTGTCTTTATGCAGAGGTCCAAATCCAGCCTGGAGATTCTCTATGATTTTTTTTTTCAAGATTAACTATTACAAACTCAGCAAGTGCAGAGGTGATCAGAGGAAATAATGGTACAACTCTATATAAATGCAGCAAAGATGAGTAAAATGAACTGTACCTTACTAGAAAATCCATTGCTTCTTGAACAATACCTGGCAAAATGAAATGCACCCTATTTTTTCATTGTGAGAAAAAGAGAAAAATAATTAAGAACTAAAAGAAAAATCAATCATCTAGGATACTAATTTAAAAATTTATTATTTTTAGAATCAACTGCCTCATTATATCCACAAGCAAAACAAAGAGCTCTCTTCAAGCTACTAGTTCAAATAATATTATCCTTAGCTGTCGATGCTTCAAGAAATTGCGGTCAGCTTCTAGAAGCTGGACCTGCTCCATCTCAGAGGATGGAACTACCAAAGAGCAATCTTTCTGAGTAGTTTCACTGAAGCCACTGTTCCCAGTGCGTTCACAAATATAGGCTGTAAATGGCAATGTGCAGCTCTAAAAGATCTCTGAAAAGCAGGAAGAACAGGCAGAAACTACCTTTCAGATCTATGTTCCTCCACAACAGCTGTGAATCTATAAGCTACTCTGGGTCAACCTTACACCCAGCTTGAACTGGCTCATGCCCTCACTCTTTCAGGACTCATACTTCATGACTCCTTTCACAGAGAAGTATTGGAGTTTTGGAACAAGCAGAATTCAAAAGGAACCATAACTTTTCTGAAATAAAGAACTTTACTACAGTTAATTTCTGAAACTTGATTAGTCTCAAGTCTCAAGAGGCTTTTGACACATTTTTATTTCTTTCTTCCTTGTGTTGCTCCATAGGAAAGGATTCCTAACCACAGTGTCCCCATTCTGGATAAACATGAACTCTAAAGAACTTTATATATGAAACTACCATTTTCTATGCCATGATTGTCTAGTCCATACCATATCAATAAACCCACATCTAGGTCATAAATATGACACAGATAAAAGAAACAGATTTTTTCTATGCTTCTAAGATAAAAGCCCTTGGAACTTCAAAGTGAACACTCATATTTTATTACATTCACTGGGAACATGGTGAACAAAGATTAAAAAAAGTAATCAGAAGACACATACTGCATAAAAATCAGTAAATAATTCTTAGACCCTTCTCTGAGCAGGAGGATTGGGCTAGGTAATCTCTTGATTCTCTTCTAACCTCAGTGAATCTGATAAGAAATGTGTTCTTTCCAGACTGACAGCCATGCCCATCTTACTGCTGGAGAAGGTTTTGTGTGTGTGTGTAGAGGTTACTACAGCATGCCTCATCAAACCCGGGCACAAACACTGACATGGTCTGAGTTTGGGACAAGGAACAGGTAAGCATGAGAAGACGGAAGAAATAGGCCATATACACTTTTGTATTGCTTCTGGGGAGGTGGAAGAGGAGTTTCAAACTGTCCCATCATAGTGTGTGACAAGATCCTTTTATGCACACTGAGGAAACAGAGAAATGGGATTTAGGAAACCCCTTACAGACACAACTTGAGCTGGTGTTTTTGAAATTGTTCAAAATTACATCCAGTGAAATGAGACACTGTCACTATTAAAAGTCTACTTTTAAAACAATGGGTTGAAAAATCACAGAAGGATCTTTCAAATATATCTTCCAGTTTCTTTTGTTACCTAATTTAATGAAGATAGGAGTACCAATCCCATCCTTTTGAATTTCATTCTGTGCACTTCATCTCAGTCATGCCACATAAATCACACCATGTCTTCAAGCCATGGCACATCCAGTTTAACGAGGCAATGCCCTTGAGTAGAGAGAATAGTCAGTGAAAATCAAAGAAAGAAAATTAGAAATAAAAGGTTAGGAAGTGTATGACTTTCAGTGGGCAAAGTACAAGCCTATAAAACAAACAGCATTATGAATAACATTCTATTTCCAAAAGATATTTCAGCACATACCTTAAGTTAACTTGTTAGCTGAAGGAGAAGGTACATTTAAGCATGCTTAGAATTACGTTTTTAAAGTCCACTCATATGCTGAAGTACTAATACTTGCCTGGACTCAGCCAGCAAATGGCAAGTAAGTTAAAAACATTCGTGGCTTAGAGGATACTTTGCCTTGGAAAAATACTAATTGTGGTCCTACATATCAATAATTTTAAATATCAACTCTAGAAAATTATCTTTCTCCCTTGTCTGTAAATACCACCATAAGCCTCAGATGTTGTCTATAACCCAAGCCTGATGTAGGGTACCTTAACCCCAGTGAGAAGGCCCTGGAGGCAGAATTCCATTCCATATGTCTAAATCACTCTCTTTGCTGTAGGGTTTCAAAGCACGGCATAAAGATAGACTGAACTTCGTCAGAAGCTCAGAAAGACCTCAACAGACATTGGTGCATATCATGTGGAAAGTCTGACTAAGCTGCATTAGGAAGAGCTTCTCCAGATTATCATTCTCTTCAACAGTTTTAGTAGCTTTACTCAATAGCTGAAAGACAAACAGATTAGTTTTAGATGAGCTCAGTAACTTAATTACAACCAAACCCTGGAGCCATTCACTAGATTATCTGAAACCATTACTCTTGATTTCATATCCTAGATCACAGTTTAAAGTAAAGATATCACCTGGACTCTTTAGAGAGTTCTTATGCCACCTTGAAGAAGGTTTGTTTAGTTGAATGTTGCTTCATACTTAGTTTAAATTTACCCATCTCACTGTAAAAATTACCTGAATTCAAAAAATTATGAATTGCAATCAGTCATGGCAAAAGATGGTATGAGAAACTTGCAGAATTTCTGTTAGTGAAGTTTGCTAATAATGGCTTAAGCAAATGCCTGTAGAGAGAGATCTAGGCATCTCGAACTCAGCTTTGGAACAGAAGGGGATGGGCACTCTAGGTCCCAGAGCATTTTCTAAGATTTATTTAAGCATCTTGACCTTAAAAAGAAATTTACATATATGTATATATGTGTATGTGTATATATACATACATATGTATATCTATATTGTTATATATGAAATCTGAAGGTTGGTCTTTGCATATTAAGTGTTTTAATTGATTTAGTTAATACCCAGTTGATTACTCCAGTTAATGAAGTTTTAACATTTTTAATGACCCATCAGCCCAGGTACTGACTGTCTAGTTAATCCCCAAGTGCTTATTAGAAGGCTATGCAGTTCCCAGTTCAAAATCCCTTTTCTGATGAATTTTCCAAGTTGTTAGTTCCCAGTTCAAATACAAATAATTTTCTGTAAGTTCCATAGCAAGTTTCATATTTTTACACACTTGTTAACTATTCTAAGAATGTTTAAATGGTTGTTTCGTATTTTTGCAAGTATGTTTTAGGCTTTCACAAATGATTTTAACATCCAACCCTATATTGGAAAGGACTCGGTAGCCCCGATTCATAACTGCCCCAGACTATTTATAGCTCCTGACAGTTACCCTGCAGCTTGGCTCCATGGCAACCTGAATTTCAATGAGAGGACTATCCTGCCTTTGGAAAAGAGTAACATCCCCCTCTGGACCACAGTGAGCCATCGGTGGGCTGAGATTATCTCGCCTTTACACCTCACCTTGGACCGTGTGGGCGGGCTGTGGGAGGAACGGGGCGGAGCTCAGGCACTGAGCCAGGAGTTGCCACTCACCTGGACTAGCCTGATAAAGCCCAGTGTCGAGAGCAGGCCTGTGTATAACATCATTGACTTTGTGGATTAGCCAAAGTGACCTCCACACTGCAAGGTGCTTTTGCTTTGGTGGTCCAGAGCCCGAAAGGGCCACAAGGTCATTCTATTGCTGCATTCCTGGGGCCTTAGACTGAGCCATTGGATCCCAAATTTTTAATTTTTAACCATTTTTGTTAATTCTTGTTTTAATTTTATCTGTTTTTATGTTGTTCTTTATTTTCAATAAATGTTTATTTTGCTGTAAGTAAACAAGAGTTGTCTTGTTTCTCACATATATGTTTTGAAGGAGAAGGAAATTTTGTCTCCTAAACTAAGACTTAATAAAGAATATGCACTTGGAGTAAAACATGAACAGTTTTACAACCTCAATGACCTCATTATATATGTACAAATAGAATGCATGCTCATGTGAGGTACAAAACTAAGAAGTCTGATCTACATTTTAAGGTAAATTAATAAAATTCATACTAATCCCATCTTCTAGGAAATATTTTGAACTTCTTTTTCTACAAATACTCCAGCTTGTAAGTGTGCAAATTTTAGTGCAATTTAGTGCTATCTTGGGGCATTTAAAACATGAGTAATGCAACATGCTATTTTCTTAAAAGATAAACTAAACAAACCTGCTAAAAATACTTCAAAGAAAAACTGATACACAGGATCTGTCTCTGGCAGACTTGCCATCGCAAAAGGTATGACAGATCCTTGAGTGGTGACAACCCAGTTATTCCCATGAGTAGCACTCATTTTTTGTAACATTTCTTCTGCCTCTTTAAGCCTTGTAGTAATGTAAAAGAAGTACATTTTTCTACCATATTTTTGCAGGTTTTCAGTAACTAGCAACTGAACACTGGAGAAAACTTTCTTCTCCCAAGGCTGAAGTGTGCTGTCAGAGCACACTTGGTATGTAAATGTTAAGTCATGGTGAAGGAGACCTGACTCCACTTAAATTTCTCTCTCTCTCTCTCTCTTCTGTTCACCAAAGGCAGAAACTCAGGATGAATGGATATTTTTATCTTGGATATCGTGCACTTCTAAAATAATGAAGTAAACTTAAAACCCAGAGAACTCTGCAGTGTTTTTTGGCTTCAGAACCACAGAATTTAATACCAAGAAAACATAGCGGCTAATATTTATTCTACAGGCACTGTGCCAGCAGATCATGTAAACTGACTTCCTGATCAAAAATTCTGAAGAATTTGTCTTCTGAAGAAGACAAAATTATGTAATATATTCTGAAGGTTTTAAAAGTAATCAGGTGATGACCTTTACTTAGGCAAAGTAACTTCTCAGCTCTGCTTTCTGTGTGGTGTGGAGGTATCAAAGTTCTCTTCAGCCGCAGGGGGACAGCCTAAATTCTCAAAATTATGCCGCACCATAGAAGTTGGGGAATGCCTTTTATGAAGAAAGCTCCACAGATTAGGTGTAAATATAAGTTATTTTGCAAGAAAGAGCAAGGTACTCATTTCCTTAAGGCTCCCTTAATTAAAGAAACATAGAACAGCCTGTGTTGGAAGGGACCTTAAAAATCACCTAGTTCCAACTCCCATGCCACAGCCAGGAATACTTTCTGGTAGATCAGGCTGATCAAAGCTCCATCCAACCTGGCCTTGAGAGAGCAACTTCCAGGTATCCACAGCTTCTCTTGGCAACCTGCGCCAGTGACTCACTACCCTCACAGTAAAGAATTTCTTCCTAATACCTACTCTAGACCTGCTCTCTTCCAGTTTAAAGCCATTTCCCCTCGTTCTGTCACTGCTGTAACCCCATTGTAGAAGGCCACCAATTTTGTCAGGTACTATCTACTTAGTGAAGGCACGCTGGTCATCAACAATTACCTAATTATTTTTCTTATGCACTTCCATAGTTTCCAAGAGTATCTGATCTATGATGGGTCCAGAAACATAGGTAAGTCTTGCTGGCCTGTAATTCCTCATTCTATCCTTACATACCTTTTTTAAAATGTGGGTTATTTTTTCCAGGTGATGGGAACATCACCAGACTGCCACAACTTCTCAAACATGGTGGACAGCATCTTAGTCACTTCTTCTGCAAGTTCCTTCAGGATCTATGGATGTATCTCATCAAGTCCCATGGACTTGTGCCCCTTCAGGTTCCTTAGATGGTCTCAAAACTGATCTTCACCTACCGCAGGTGGTTCTTTAATGCCTTTACTTGCTGCTACTTCTGCAATTCTGGTAATGTGGCTGGAGCCCTCAAGAGGAGAGATTGAGTCAAAAAGTTCATGGAATACCTCAGCCTTTTCCATGTTTCTGGTAACCAGGTCTCCTGTTTCCTTCCATAGAGGGTTCATTTTGTCCCTAGTCTTCCTTTAATCACCAATGTGCCTATAGAAAATTTTCTCATGACCTTGATGTCCTTGGCAAACTTTATCAGGACTTTAGCTTTCCTCACTTGATCCATGGCTGCTCAGACAATATCTTTGTATTTTTCACAGGTTGCTGTCCTTGCTTCTACCCTCTGTGTGCTTCTTTTTTGCATTTGAGTTTGTTCAGGAGCACTTCATCCATCCACATAGATCTCCTGATATTTTTGCCTGCCTTCCTCTTTATTTGGATACATCACTCATGAGCTTGGCATAGGTGATCCTTGAATATCAATCATTTTTTTTGGGTGTCTCTTCCCTTCAGGGATTTGTACCATGGTGCTTGACTAAGAAGATCCCTAAGGAGGCAAAAATCTTCTCTTCTGAAGTCCAGGGTAGTGAGCTTGCTGTGTGCATTCCTTACTGTCCTGAGGATTGCAAGCTCCACCATTTCATGGTCACTGCAACCAAGACTGCCCCTGGGCTTTACATTTCCCACCAGCCTCTCCTTCTTGGTGAAAGCAAGGTCCAGGATAGCACCTTTCCCTGCTAGCTTCTCTGTCACTTGGAGAAGGAAGTTGTCATCAGTGCATTTCAGGAACCTCCTGGATTGCTTATGTCCTGATGGCGTTGTCCCTTGAACAGCTGTCAGGGTGGTTCAAGTTGCCCCTATGGACCAGGGCTTGTGAATGTGAGGCTATAGAAGGACTCTTCCACTCAGTGTTCCTGGTCAGGTGGCCTGTAACAGGCCCCTGCTATAATGTCACCTGTCCCTGCCTTCCCATTAGCCCAGACCCATAAGCTCTCAGCTGGGTCCTCATCTATCCCAGGGCAGAGCTCCATCCATGTCAGCATGTCCTTGACGTGGAACAGAGAGCAACCTTTCCTCTATAGAAATAATCCCATCCAGGAGAAACAGGAAACAAAAAATCAGCACATTAATCATTTATTCTGATTTCTGCCCAGGAACTGCAAGCATGTCTTCTGCATTTGATTGCTGAAGTAGATTGATGAGTTCTTCATCGTCCAGTGTTTCCCTGAGAATCTTTCTGAAAATTTTGTCTTCAATGGCCCTGATTTCTGTACATTTTTTGTCAGCATTGGTGCATATAGTGATCTGAATCCTTTGATCTTCAAGCTCTGACTTCTAGAGATGCACATCATCACTAAGGAAGATTTGTATTGCTCTTGGTTGCCCTGACACTTGTGATCCTTCTTTTCCTTTTCTTCAATTCAGGGCTCCAGCAAGTCTCACTTTACCCCAATAAAACTAAAACAGATCCTTTTCTGTTTATGCACCCCTTAAGTGTTATAAAGGGATCAAAGTACAGAGTGTCACACCTCCATAACTTGCTACTTCATCCTAGTGCTGTTGCAGGGCTCAAGCTCAGCCCAATTAGAGGCTTCATATGACAGAAGTGTCAACCCTTGACAGCTACAAAAGCACTGCACCTACTCCTTATTAGCAATTCTCCAGATAGAGCAGAAGCCATTCTCCTAATGCCTGAACTTAAAAACTTCCAACACTTGCCCATAATAGGAGTATCTGTCTCCCAAACCAGACTCTATCTGTGCTGCCTTCAGTACACTTCTATGTTCAAGTTCTTGAAGCCCAAATCTTGGAAAAGGCCTGCTTAATCTCTTCTCCTCTGCTGCTGCACAGTTTCTGGACCTTTTCCCACAGCGTCTTCATTTGGCAGTACCATTTCTCAACACAGATAGGAAAAGAATGGGAAAGCAGGATAGGAAAGCCTTTTCCCACTGCCCCAGTCCCAGCAAGAGGCCTTAGACTCTCCTGAAAGGCTGCATCCACCCACCAGAGCTCTGACTGGATAACTGCTCAATG
>JACBWW010000535.1:635-31283 GCA_020086605.1 Lanius collurio | reverse complement strand
CCAAAACACGGCATTTGGGCTTTCATTCAGCTCCAGCAAAACGCAGCACTTCCGTTTCTCTCCGGGAGCCCAAACACGCAGGACTCGCTCCCTTCCTCAAGCCCCGGAAACAGGAGTTGGTCACCGTTCCCGAGTCCCAACGATGGCCGTACGAGCCTGCTCCCAGGACTCCAAAATGCAGCATTTGGTTTCTGCTTTTAAGCTCCGAGCCTGCTTTGGAGCCCCTGAAACGCAGCACTGGGTCTCTTTGTGAGCCCAAAACTGCTCCAGTCCCTCGGGTTTGGAGCCCCCAGAAGTGGCCTGGGCCACAGCTGGACCCCAGATGGGCACCAGCAGCCACTCCCTCACCCCGCCGTGGGATGGGGAAGAGGCCAGAGACGAAATTCCAGCTCAGAACAGTTTAATAATGGAAACCAAGACAAATACAATCATTTCATATTAATGACAACATATAATAGCAATGATAGGAACAAGAACATTGATATCAAAAATAAGGAACAGGAGAGAAGCCCCTCCATTACGAATCCAAAATTTAACCCAGAGCAGCACAAGCTCCCAGTGCAGGGGATTTCCATAGTCTTGTGTTCCGTCTGGGGCCAATTCCCCTGTCACAGCCCACTTCTGCAGAAAAATGGGAAAGCCTGGGTATTAGGAGGGAATTCTTCCCTGCAGGGGACATGAGGCCTTGGGACAGAGATTTTGTGGCTGCCCCTTCCCTGGAAGTGTCCAAGGCCAGGGTGGATGGGGCCTGGAGCAGCCTGGGCTTGTGGAAGGTGTCCCTGCCCATGGCAGGGGGTGAAATTATGCAGAAAGTCCCTTCCCACACAAATCATTCCAGGATCCCATAATGATTCTATGATCTCTCCCTGCATTTACTTTGCATTGTTTCCTCACAAATTTAGACTTTTTTTTAAAAGGAATAATTTAAAATTACTTCAGGAATAAAAAGAATAGCATCAAACATACAAGAATCACTCCCACATCCATCAAAGCTAACAACTGGGAGCCTATTCCCTCATCTCTGTCCTTGTTTTGCTTTCCTGGAAATCTTTATCATCCCACCATTTCTTAGAGAGATATGGGATTACTGGAAGGTCTGCTCTGTCAGAGAGCCAGGGGGGTTTACAGCACTTGTTTCTCTCCATCTTTAACCAGGTTATCCCCAGAATGGTGTTGTGGGAGAAGTTGGCAATTACCAGAAATGGATCAAGTTCATACTTTTTCCCTACCGTTTTCCAACTGTTTTGAAATTCCTGGAGTTACCCTCAAATGAGGCATAGAAAACTACTGTGAAAGGATCAATCAGGGCAGTATCTTGAAAAGGGAAAACCACCTCCAGCAGCAGCCAAAACAATCCCACTGCTGTTCTTACCCGGTCTCCAGGTGCTCCTGCCAGAGCTCCCAACAGCCATTGCCATTCCTAAACAAGAGCTATGGAAGACATTCCTGCTGTCCATGAGGGTGAGGAGGCACTTTTGGATGTTCTTTGCTGTGGAATCAGAAAACAGAGTGTAAATGATCTTTGTGGTCCCTTCCGAGCCAAACCACCCCGCGATTCCAAGGGTGGAACAGCACCTATCCCAACTCCATTCCAGAAACCTCCTCCCACTAACCCAGAACCTCCCCCCTCCTGTTTTTGCTCCACATCAGGGATGTGCTGCCAACTGCCACAGGCACAGGATGCCTCAGCATTCCCTGGGGATGCTGTTCAAGGCTGAACTTGTGGCCTCAGAGCTCTGAAACGACTGCTCAGCCCCAATTCCAGTCGGGAATGTCTCAGATACCACCCCCTACCTCTCCTTGCTTCCCCTCACACCCCACCACTGGCACAGCTCATGTGGAATGTGACTGACTTACTGTGTTTGGAATTCCTGGCTCAAAAAGCAGGTGGTAGAATATCCTCTCCTGGGAATACCCAGAAGACCCGAAGGCTCCCTGGAAGCCACAGGTCAGGGGCAGTCAGATGAACGATCCCAAACTGCTTTTCAGGGGACACATCCACAGCCTGTGGCTGCAAGAACTCCACAGCTGTTCCTTCTCCTCATGACAGCCAGGGAAAACATCCCCATCAGGCATTTCTGACAGGAAAAACCTCACTGCTCCAGGCTACTTGGCTCCTCCCAAATCCAGGCCAGCACTCCAACAGGCTCTAAGGACAAAACAACAGGACAGACCTCGAGCTGGGCATCACATTCCTCACTGGAACCGGCCTGCTCCCGCAGCCCCGTGGCAGGCACGAGCGGCCCCCGTTCCTCGCTCTTCCATTCGGGAGAAAGGGACAACAGAGCTCTCAAACAGCCAGGTGTAACCCCAACAATCCAGGGAAAACCACCTCGCTCTGGGGAGAAACGTAACGCCCAGTTATGGCCAAGGCTGGCAAAAAAGGAAAAGCAGGACTGGAAGCATTTCCAGGCATGGAGCCTCCCAGCTCGAAGGCTTCTTCCCATGGAAACCCCAATCTTGCCTGGACTGGGTTTAGGGAGAAAACCCCACTTGTTCCACCAGCCTGGCATGGAGGGTATTCCATGGACCCCAGGAAGGTGCCCCCGACCATGGCAGCAGTTTGGAACACGATGGTCTATTTGGTTCCTTCCAATCCAGACTCTTCCAGGAGTTCAAGGCTACCTAAACTCGATTTGAGCTACTTCTCAGTTTCCTCATCCTCTGGGCTGCCTTTCCCACACCTCGATGGGAAGGGAAGCAGTGGCTCCTCCCCCTAAACACACCCACTGCCAACTGCTGTGCCCTGCCCAAAAGCACCGGATGACACCAGGGGTTGATCCGCTGTCTCGTCTGTTTTCCATTATCGAGCACTTCAGGGACTCCAGAGTCAGACAACCAGGATCAAGCCCAGCTTGCAGGTACTGGCACAAACCAGCTGCAATTTCAGAGACTTCCCTCCCAGTAGCTGGGAATTCAGTGTTGCCAAGAGCCTGGCAGTGAGCATGGATTTATCTGTTCCTATGGATTAATCCCCAACACTCACTGCCAAGTGCTGCTGGAGCATCTCTCCAGGGAAAAAAAGCTATTCCCCATCCAGAGGGTCTTTAGTGGGGTCCTTGCCCAGTTTCCCATGATGGATGGGAAGCTGCTACAGGCTGGATCTCAGAAGAAGTAATTTACTGAAAGCTTCTAAAACAGGGACTTGTTTCCAAGTCTAAGGCAGCTCAAATCCAAAGGCTCACCAGGATTCCTAATAAAGTGCTGCATAAATGTGTCTATGTATAGGAATCTTCCTTTGACCTGATTTCAGGGAACAGTTGCCTGAGACTTTAGTTAAAATTTACATCAGCCTGTGACAAATCAGACAGACAAAAATACCCAGAAGCTCAAGGTTGACTAAACATGAAGTAAAACAAAAAAATAGCAGCTCAATTCCTGCATGGCCCGGACCTGACACTTCAGCTTCTGTGGGAAACAGAAGTGCAGAACAAAGTTCAATCCTACCTTCAAGCAATTCCCAAGGAGCTGAGGACCCTCCAGTGAAATCCTGGCTTGGGACAAGGCTCTCCTGCCTGTGGCATTGATGTGGCTGAGCACAGGTGCTCCAGCTGGGAGTGACAGTTCCTTGGAAGGCAACGTCTCCAACCCGGATCCGTGCCTTCCCCAGCCCCTGGCAGCCGCTGTCTCCATCCTCCCGCACCTCCTCAGCTTCCTCCCCAGCAGGGCTGGCTTCCTCATCCTGCAGAGCAAACACAGCGACAGTCACCAGCCTGCTCATCCCAAGCCTGGGCAGCAGGGATGGATCGGTGGGACCCTCTGGACGGTCACCCCTCTGCTGGGCGCACCATCCCCGCTCCACGGTCCATTCCCGTTCCTGGCTTGGCATCTCCTTCTAACGGGACGTTAAACCACAAACACTTGCTCCGCTGGGTTTTGGGACATCAGAGACTCCCCCCAGGCAGTGGGCAAAGCGCCTGCTCCCACACCCTCTGCCTCCCAAAACCCTGCAAAGGAAACCCCTCAGTTCCTGCTGGAAATTTCTTCTTGTGCCCATAAACCCAGGGAAATCGTGGCTGCTCCCACCCTGGAAGTGTTCAAGGCCAGGCTGGATGGGGCTTGGAGCAGCCTGGGCTTGTGGAAGGTGTTCCTGGACTGAACTCAGCAGTTCCTGGGTTCTCCTGTGGCTGCGCTTGTATTGCTCTGGCCTGAACATTTTGGACACTGGCCAGTTCCTGCCCAAATATCAAAAATCAGCATTTTCAGTCACATTCCATTTATTCCCCATTCCCATTGTTACTTCTGTGACATTCCTTATTGCTGCATTGAGAGAAATGATCAGGAGTGGAAATTTAAGAAATAAAGGACAAAAAATGGCTTTTGTGGCACATTTTTCTTGAGAAATCAATCCTGTTTTGGGGAGGGGATATAAGTCACCAAACAGGACTACAATTTCAGTGGGAGCAAGAGATAAAACACTTGCTCATCCTGGGAGGCTCTACAGGAGCCAAATCCCAGGTAAGGGCATTCCCTTCAGGGATACGGGAGTGGCCTCCAGATCCCGACAGCTCTGCACAGTTACGGAAAACTCAGAACTCTCCAGAGCTGTGTAATCTCAAACTGCGTTCGCTTCTGAAAATCAGAACATGAGGAAAACACCCGGGGAGCAATGGGAAGGAAAGCAGCTGGAACAGCTCTGATTTCACACGTGGTTTCTATAATCCATTATATCCCGGCTGGGATTTTCCCTTCCTCCACTACTCATCGTCTCACTTTTACCTCAGAACACTCATTATCTCCCCAGGCACATTAACTCAGATTTTACCCCCAAAATGTTCATTTTGTCCCCTACGGAATCCGCCCCGGGCCCCGTGCGGCCGAGGCAGCTCCGGTGCCCTCAGCTCCCGTTCCGCCCCCGCCGCCTGCTCGGGGCCTCCCCCGTTCCCCGCTCACCTCCGAGCTCGGAGCAGCGGCCGTGGGTACCCTCGGCCCGGCCGCGCTGCTCCCCGGGCTCCCCGCCATTGCCGCTCCCGGAGCTCCTCCACTGCGGGTCCCGGCACAGCGGCTGCGGGTCCTGCCCGGAGCGGCCCCGGGAGCGGCCCCGGGAGCGGCGCCGGGAGCGGCCCCGGGAGCGGCCCCGGGAGCGGCCCCCGCAGCCCGGCCCGCACGGCAGGTCCCGGCCGGCGGGCGCTCGGAGCTGCAGTACCGGGTGTGCCCACAAGGCGGCAGCACGGGCGGGGGAGGGCAGCGCGCATGCGCAGCGTTTTGTGGGGTGCCAATGACCCCCGGGCTCAATCCCATCCCAGATCCCAGATTTCGGGTGTTACAGGCACAGAAAAATTCCGAACACACAGAGCTGTTCCTATTTTCTTCATACAGATCATATTGTCCTACCTTTTCAAGCCCTTTTTTGTTTCATTTATATACACAAACGTTTTATTTGTATTTTCAAACTCTACAGATTCATATTCCATTTCTTGCAACCTAAAATCCTGCCTATAACACAGCAGATACAGAGATTTATTTTTAAATCAGTTTATATACAAATTAATGTTATTTCTCAATATATAGAAAATGACAATCTTTGCAGTTTAAGTATTTTACACACAAACCCCTCAAGAATTTTCAGGCATTTTTGGGCTATAAGCTCCCTTGTTTTGGGGAACCCCACCTGACCCCCCTCATCCCTAACTCACCTGCTCTCCCTCCACAGACATTGGGGTGCCCCAAATGACACCCCTGGACTCCCCCATCTCCCTTTTCCCTCTCCCCCAGAGAAGACACAAAACGAGTCCAAGTGCCCTGGCCAGCAGCTCAGTGCTTCCACAAAGCTCTTTTGGGATATTGCTCCAAAAAAAGGAGGGAAATCAAGGGAGGGCAGGACAGCCCCCCAAAGAGTTGGAGTCTCCCCAGCTCCTGTCCTACAGTACAGGGAGTGTCCCTTTGGATGGTGCCTCATCTCCCACTCAGGTT
Organism: Lanius collurio; assembly: GCA_020086605.1. NCBI lineage: Eukaryota > Metazoa > Chordata > Aves > Passeriformes > Laniidae > Lanius > Lanius collurio. Next base: position 25,370 of record JACBWW010000535.1, on the reverse strand, counting down.
CTGCTCTGCCACATCTCCCCTCCATTCCTGCACTCCAGACAACACCAGGAGATGTCTCATCCCTTCCCCGCAGTGCTGCTGCAGGGAGATCATGGCACCAATGGCTTGGAAGGTGAGTCCTGACCCTGGAATCCTGAGGGTCTGATATCCAACCCCTCTTCCTGAGGGTCCAAAATCTAACACCCCTCACCACAGCGGGGACCTCTCTCTCCAGCTAACTGGGAGCCACAGATGGACCAGGCAGTGAGGATCCTACTCTTTGCTTTCCTCATGGCGTTCCTCAAGTCTGCGTTCCTGAGGCTGTAAACAAACGGGTTCAGCATGGGGACAGCGACGGAGTACACCAGGGAGATGACCTTGTCCTGCTCCAAGGAGTGGCTGGAGACAGGGCGCAGGTACGTGAGGATGATGCTGCTGTAGTACAGAGCGACGGAGGCCAGGTGGGAGGCACAGGTGGACCAGGCCTTGTGCCGCCCCGCTGCCGAGCGGATCCGCAGGACGGCAGCGAGGATGGACGAGTAGGACACCAGGATGAAGGCCACGGTGCTCAGCCCGTTGAACCCCACCACGACAGCCACCACGACCTCGCTGGCGCGGGTGTCAGAGCAGGACAGGGCCAGCAGCGCGGGCCCATCACAAAAGAAGTGGTTGATGGCCCGGGAGCGGCAGAACAGGGCGTGGAATATGGAAGCCGTGTGTAGGGTGGAGCTGATCACTCCAGCCAGGTAGGCCCCAGCCAACATCCCAAAGCAAACCCTCTGGGACGTGAGCACGGAGTAGAGCAGGGGCCTGCAGATGGCCACGTAGCGGTCATAGGCCATGGCGGCCAGCACGTAGCACTCGGTGGTGGCCCAGGTGGCAAAGGAGAAGAGCTGGGTGACACATCTCGCAAAGGAAATCACCTTCTTCTCTGCCAAAAAATCCCTCAGGCTCTGGGGGATGATGGTAGAGGAGTAGCAGATGTCCAGGAGGGACAAGTGGCTCAGGAAGAAGTACATGGGGGTGTGAAGGCACGGATCCATACGGATCAGTACAATGACTCCCAGATTTCCTAGGAGAGTGACCACATAGATGGCAAGGAACAAGACAAAAAACACCACCTGCAGGTCTGCCCGGGTGGTGAAGCCCAGGAGAATGAATTCAGATGCAAACGTCTCATTATCTCCAACCATACTGAACATTTTATGTATGCAGTTCAGCTGCTTTCTGGCTTTAGATTGAAAGGTTTCATGCACATAAATCCATTGATAATGATAAAAATGTCAATTTTTGTCAAGCAGTTACAAAGCCTTCAGTCGAGAAAAGGTAAATTCTCCTTGAAAGAGAAAAACCCCAAGTTCCTGGCACCAGTATCCCTGTTAAGCCAACATATCTGGAAGCAGGGGCATATTTAAGGCATTAAGAAGGGGCATATGATACCAAAATAAGTCAGAAATAAGTTGCAAGGCTTCCTCCTAGTTCTCCTCAATCCACTTACACATGGAATTCCATGATTTTCCTGATAATTGCTGGGAAAATAAAATTATTTCTCATCTTCTGACCATTCCCTACTCAGTCTGAGCACTTGAGGAATAAATACCCACTCCTCATGTCCCAGAAAGAGATTTTCTAGGTGAAAGCATTGGAAAACAGGACTTCCCTAAATATATTTTTTTCCTGGTTGTAGAAATAAGACCCAGGATTTGTCTTACCTCACTTTGCTTTAGATGTGATGCTTAATTTGGAGGTGAAAGATAAATTCATGTTCTGTCTTGCTGTTCACCAGGAAGAGATCAGCAGCTCATACAATCCCACTCTGAGACAGAATAAATAAACATGGTTTTTTCCTCCTGGATAATCATGGCTTGACGGAATTACAGCAGAGAGTAAACCACGAGTAGGCACTACTGGCTCCTGACAAACATTTCCAAACCTGGAAATCCTCATTATTGCATGAGCCTTGGCTGAAGGGCTGAGTTTCACCCCCAGAACCCGACTTCTCCTTTCAGATGTTCTGTGGTCTCCTGGAGTTATTAACAAGGATTTAGAGCTGCTTTTCATCACCCATGTGGAGATGCCTGAGGCAGAGCCAGAGGTGTCAAAAATTAGGAAAACCAAATATTTTGGGGGCTGAATCTGCTGCCATCAGAGACTTTACCTCAATTTCTTGCTTAACTGAAATCCAGCCTTGCTTTTCCTTACTCAACCAACCAACTTTACTTTGTGTGATGAATCGGAGACCTGGAATGGAAATAAATTCAATTAAAACCCATGGGTTATATTTTATTCCTGCTGAGAGGCAGGTGGTTGGTGTGGAATAACCAATGGAGTGTTTATCCTTGTCCTCCTGTGGTGAGGATCTCCATTGTGGCACCCAATTTCCATAAAATCTTTGGGCACAGCAGTAGAAGAGCTTCCCATGAGCTGCCCTAGGATTCACCAAGATCACCCCATCCAACCTGGCCTTAAACACTTCCAGGGTTGGGGCAGCCACAGCTTCTCTGGGAAACCACCTCACCAACCACCCAGGGAAGGATTTATTCCCAATATCCCATCTAAACTTACCTGAAGGTGGGGTTTTGCTCCTCTTTGCTCCCAGGGCCCGTTGAAGCAGTTTTTATACTTCCAGCTGCTCCCAGCTCCAGCTGAAGGGATACACCAGGGCTTCTCCCATGTCTCACCTGTGTTTCCAGAGCTTTGCTCTGTGGAGGATTCACAGAGCCACAACAAGTCAGGGAATAACATTTTACCCTCCAGGGAGCTGTCAGACCAAGCAAGGGGCAGCCAAGCCCTGAGGGGTCCCACAATGCTCCACTGCCAAGTCAAGATACAAAGATTTAAAAATTAACAGAAACAGAACAAAAAAACAGTTCAAAAATATTGCCTTTAATTGTTAAATACATCCTAAAACTATCTCTGGGGGGGACTTCGGGACAACCTCTGTACTATGGAAAGGTTTGGCTTGGAAGGGACCTTCTGGATCATCCCATTCCATCCCCTGCCAGGGGCAGGGACACCTTCCACCAGCCCTGGCTGCTCCGAGCTCTGTCCAGCCTGGCCTTGGACACTTCCAGGGATGGGGCAGCCACAGCTTCTCTGGGAAATCCATTCCAGGGCCTCACCATCCTCTCAGGGAAGAATTTCTTCCTAATATCCCATCTAACCCCACCTGAAGGATTCAGACAACCTGAAGCATCAGCTGAAAATTATCCTAAGACAAAAATAAAGTGCAGTTTAAGGCATCATTTCCAAATGTTAGGAGAACTTCAAACATCCAAATTGAAAAACAGGATCAGGAGCTGATGCTTGGAAAATAAAATATCTAGGTGGGATCAGCCACATGATGCCATTGTTTTATTTATTGCCTACTTCTCAGTTTCCTGAGCAAGAATAAGGCACTTTGCCAGCCAGGGCTTACTGGAACATCAGGACAAAAGGAGGTTTTATGTAAAATAAAAAGGAGATTACATTCCCAGCAATGTCCAATAGATGATGGTGACATACAGGAAATGTTGATGGATATTTTTAACCTTTTTCCCCTTCCAGTTCTCCATTTCATACCTTAAAAGGACTTTTGTGGCTCTTTAACATCCCTTAGGATTGACAATGGAGCATCATGGTGCACTAAAGGAGCAAAAATAAGTTGTTTGTGTAAAAACAGAAATTAATTTCATTCAGAAGTAGATGAAACAACTTTCACAAAGAAAGTGGGTTTTTGGCAAAAAAAAGGCAAGTTGATTTGTCATCCCTGCCAGCACCGAGTTTTCACCCAGAATATGGAGGAATGAGGGAGCTGCAATTTCTGTCAGGAGTTATTTCTTGACCAAAAAAAGGGAATTCTAAAACAATTTTAAAATAATTATAACTCTCTATTTTTTCTGGCCTTGTTTTGTTATTTTTCAGTCCCTTCTCCCCACTGCCAAAGTGCAAATCTCTGGATACAAATTCCCCTGATAATATTCCTGACTTTGTTTTTAACAAACCACCAGGGGCATAAAGTGGAAAACTAATTGTAGCTTTGTTGAAGGCTTTGAAAGGCAGAAACTGGGGGTGGAAAAGGAAACGACAAAAGTGACTGTTTCAATTGAACCTGGAAATTTATCCTGCTTTCAAATAGGGAGTTATTTATTAATTAATTCAGTGACTTGGCTTATGGGCAATACCTTCAAACTGCATTAAAACTGAAAATTAATTCATTTAGATGTTGTACTTCCATCTTCCCTAGAAAGGGCTTTTCATGGGAGCTCCTAATGGAGCTCAAGGCTCCTGATCCAACCCAGAAATCCTGGAAGTCTAGAATGTCTCATTCATTAAAACCACACCAACTTCACACAGGGGATGCTGACACCTTTCATAGAATCCTGGAATGGTTTGGGATGGGAGGGACCTTAAGGACCATCCAGTTCCAGTTCCACCCTGCTGCCACGAGCTGGGGCACCTTCCCCTAGACCAGGGTGCTCCAAGCCACAAATCCGTAAATATATACAGATATAAATGTATAACTTGCCATCCTAGGGCCAGAGATCTCCTAGATGTCCTTTCTGATCCAAAATTACAAATATATATTAAAATCCAATTGCAAATGTGCATTATACCATATATTTATATATAAAATGCAAAACATTCTTGGGTTAAATCTGTGCACCAACATCCATGTGTTACTGGATTTTCTTCTCCCTCACAAACCTCCATGCATCCCACTTCATTTCCAGCTGAAAACAAGGTATGGGTGAGACCCCTGGCATGAGGGAGGGGGGAAAAGAGCCAGACAGGATTCCCTGTCCCTGATAACACAACAAATCAGGATAATAGAATTAAAGATAAAAATCCAATTCTTACCTCACCAGAGGAGCATCGGGATCAGACAGTTCATTGAGGAACCCTTTCCATCAGCAAAACATCCTTTAATAGAAATATTATTTAATTTTTATAGTGATATAAAATATAACCTTACCTCAGGGTCAGTAGCTGGGTTTATTCCAGGTATCTGTTGCAAACACCTTAGGCTGTCCTGAGTACCTCTGGATGGATCCCTGGAGCAGCTGGCTGGGATTACAGGAGGTGAGGGCTGATCCAAACCTCCAGGTAATGAATGAACCCAAAAGGCTTCCAGGCTACTCCTGGTTTAGCAGCAGGAGGTCTGTACAGGACCCACCATCAGAACATGATCCAGAGTCCATTAAACCTTCTCATTCTGCTCCAGGTATTCCCAGGAATATCTCAGCCACCCACAAAGGGCAGTTTGGCTCCACAGATGGGATTTATCTATCAGTTCTCAATACCATTAAGAACATCCTAATTAGGTGGAATTAGAGGGATCAAGAGACTCCAGGTAGAAGAGGATGTGCTGTGTCCAAAGGAGATCCATGCAGGGCCACATAGAATCCTGGAATGGTTTGGGTTGGAAGGGGCCTTAAAGATCACCCAAAAGCTGATGTTTTGGTTGTGTGTAGCTCTGCAAACAACAATATTTTAACATCAGTGTTGGAATTTGGTGAATTTCTGCACCAAAATTTCACCACCTATTCCCATTAGTTCCTGTTTTATTACCAAACTTCCAGGCACAACTTCAAACACCCCTCTTTTTTCAAAATAATAAATAAAACCATGAAATCCAGTCATTTCCAAGAGAAACTTTTGATACTTAGAAAAGAACAACCAAGAAGGTAAACCAACTTGTAAAAAAAGTTAAATAATTATTCGGTAATTAAGTATAAACCTTTGAACAATTTCTCACTAAATCCTTCCTCTGCCTTTGTGCATGTTCCAAGAAAAATGGCAGTTTTTGCTTTCATGGTCATTTCTGCTCCATTTCTTTGGCACTGCCCCTAATCAGACTTATTCTGTCTCTCTCCAGGACTGTATTACACCAAATCACCACTGACTTCCCCAAAAACCTATTTTTCCACCTTCCATCCTGCTTTATAAATCAGAATCTAATTTATTCCAAGCCTCCTGATGTTCTCTGAGCCAAGACTCCAAACTACCAGGTGAGCTGGTGATGATGAGGCAGGTCCAAGATTGACCTAAATGCTATGTTTTGGGGTGTTTTTATCAGCTATTTATTTTAATTATGAATCCCGTCTATCAAACTGTTCTATTATGTACCATTCCCACTGGATAAAATTCACATTGATAAACTTGTGCTTTATACCTTTATGAGTTCCAGCAGGCTGAAGCATCTGATAACCAAGTCAGTCCCTGGTCAGGGTTGGATCTGTGATCAAGGCAAGGTGCAGATTAAAGGAATCCAGAGATGTGCACGTGTTTGTGAGACTGGAAACCAGGACTTCTCCAGTATACCTCCAGACTGGAACAGCCTCCTTGGGCTGAGCTTAAATAGGATTTGTAGGTCAAGGGTGTGGATGGAGCCCCCAGATGGGGTGATTAATGTAAATTAGTTCACACTGAGACAACTGATCACTGTCTGAAAGTGCTCAGAGGCACCTGCTCAGCTGTGAACATCTGGGCTGCAAGTGCTTCAACGGGGATAATCCCACCCTTGAATGAAAACTGGGCTCTCTGGTGTCCAGAGGGACATCAGCAGCTCCAGAGCCAGAGGTGCTTTGTGTGACACCTGGGGACCCTCTGACCAGCAGGTCAGCGCTGGTGCTGTGTGTCCATGTGATGTGGTGGCTCATCCACATGATGGATTTGAGATCCCTGAAGCACAATAAGTGTCAGGATTCCATTCCTATCCCTTTTTATTTTTTGCTCTTTTCTTTGTTTATTTGCTCTGCCATGAGGAGCCCTGAGGGTTTTATCCCAGGAGAGCAGAGGGAACATATTTACAGCCCTGTCACCCACAGGCTCAGCTGTCGGAGTGAGGGAAGGAGCCCATCCCTCTCCACATCAGCCTGGATGTTCTCTGCTGCTTTTGGGATAAACCCTTGGCTCCCACCACCACAGCGAGGGCACAGGAAGAGCTGTAAATCCAAGAGAAAGAAGTTGACTTCCTTCTTCATGTTCTCATATCCTCTTTTTCTGGGGCTGTGTTGGAAAACAGCCTCCCAAAAGTAGGACTTTTTATAATAAATGGGAGTAATGGCTTGTGCAAATTGGTTTTTATTTTCGTTAGGCAGCTAAAGCAAGATAAATGGATTTATGGAAGTGTTAAGGATGAGTCTTATTTAGTTATAAAGAATTGTCAGCAGAATGCAGTTGTTAACAAATCAGCCTTTGGAATTGGATTGTTTTAAAATTCATTCCCATTTCAAGTAAGTTTTATCTTAATTCCCATGGTTTTTGGATGTTTCAGCCTGCTGGAGCTCAGAAAGGTATAAAACATGAATTTATCCATGTGAACTTTATCCAGTGGGAATGATACAGTTTGATGGACTGGATTAATAATTAAAAGCGAAGGAAAAATGTTCTTAATGTGGTGTAATCTGGGATTTCACTGGCACTGGGACTTTCTCCCACTCCAGGTTTTTGTTAACTCCAATGAGATTCCTCTGAGCTGTTGTCTGAAACAAATGTCTTTCAAACCATAAGGGAATAACTATCTGATTCTTTTCTTCATCCTGAATCAAAATGTGCCAGAATAAATCCATCATTTTACACATCCAGGCATGGAAAAACAAATTTGCCATTCATGTTACTTCAAGCTCCATGTACTTTCCTAAGCACCTCAGCTGAAAAGTAAAAAAGTATAGAATTTATGTTTGGAAAATACATGGAAAATACCAAAGTATGGCAATTAGAATGGTGATTGATTGGAGTTAAACATGGGCCAGAAGCTAAACTTTGGATTTTACCATTTTGATGTGTTTCTTCCCTTTGCCTCAGCAGGTGACACCCGGCCATGGGAGGAAACCACACACAGCCCAAATTCATCCTCCTGGGAATTACAGACACTCCATGGGCACAGGCCCCTCTTTTTGGGCTCTTTCTGTTGATTTACATCATCACTTTGGTGGGGAATGTGGGGTTGATGGTCTTGGTTTGGGTGACTCGCAGCCTCCACACCCCCATGTACTTCTTCCTCGCCCACTTTTCCCTGGCTGATGTCTGCTATTCCACCATCATCTCCCCCAAAATGCTCACAGACCTGTTGTTTGGGAATAAAACCATTTCCTGGGCCGGCTGCATGACACAATTCCACCTCTTTGCTCTCTTTGCCACAGCCGAGTGTCACCTCCTGGCTGCCATGGCCTACGACCGGCACGTGGCCATCTGCCACCCTCTGCTTTACGTCACAGTCGTGTCCCCTCGGGCCTGCTGGCAGCTGGTGGCCTGGTCCTACCTCGTGGCCTCCCTCAGTGCCCTCGTCTACACCAGCTGCACATTTGGGGGCTCCTTCTGTGGGTCCCGCCAGGTTGACCACTTCTTCTGTGACGCCAGCCCCGTGCTGAGGCTGGTGTGCTCCGACACCCGCGGCAGCGAGGCCGCCATCTTCGCCCTGGCCACCGCCAACGGGCTGGGCACCAGCGTGGTCATCCTGCTCTCCTATGGCTGCATCCTCCACACCGTCCTGGGGATGCGCTTGGTGCCCAGCAGGGCCAGAGCCTTCCACACCTGCGCCTCCCACGTGGTGTCCGTGTCTGTGTTCTACGGGGCTCTGTTCTTCATGTACCTGCAGCCGGCGTCCCGGCACGGCAGCCGGGACAAGGTGGCCTCTGTCTTCTACACCGTGGTCAGCCCCATGCTCAACCCTTTCATCTACAGCCTGAGGAACAAGGAGGTGAAGGCAGCGCTGGGGAAGTGCAGGAGGAGGGTGTTGAACCACTGCTGGCATCAGAGAGGTGCAACTCATGGTATCAGGGAGTCCTGGAATGCTTTGGGTTGGAAGGGACATTAAAGAGCATCTGGTCCTACTCACCACGGGCAGGGATACCTTCCACTAGACCAGGCTGCCTGAAACCCCATCCAGCCTGGCCTGGAACTTTTCCAGGGATCCGGGGGCAGCCACAGTTTCTCTGTGAAACCTGTGCCAGGGCCTCACCACCCTCACAGGGAGGAATTTCTTCCCAGAATCCCATTTAAACCTAGTCTCAGTTCAAAGCCATTCCATGTTGTCCTGCCACTCCTTGCCCTTGTGGAAGCAAACCATACCTCTAAAGGAAGAGATGATCCATTAAATTAAATGGATTTTTCCCTGATCCTAACAATTTTATATAGATTCTTCCTCACAAAACTCAATTACAATATTTATCCTGGAGAAATAGACCTCACAGTCACATATTTCTCGGAAGGTAACCAGGAGTGGGAGCCTCAAACTTGAATTCCCTTTGCAGCCACCAGCCTGTCAAAAGAAATTGCTCACAATTATTCCAGGCTATTATTCCAGTTAAACCTCTCTTTCTCTCAGGAAGAACAAATCACAGTTTTATTGGCTTATAACTTATTTTGCACTGATCAATATGTGTTTTTCTTGCAAGATTATTGTCCTTATCCCTAAACTCCAATAAAATTCCTCATTACTACCTGTGAGTTATTTATTAGAGTTGAGCTTCTGGGGTGGGAGGGAGTATTTGGGAAGAGGAAGATTAATGTTTAATTTGATTGGTAAAAGAATAAGATAAAAGCTTAAAAAGTGCATTTTTTCCAGACTTAGAAAGATAAAAAGCTGATGCAAGTCAGGATCTCAAGATACACCCTGGAATATCAAGGGGAATGCAAGCATCCAAGTGCCAAAACACACCATGAAAACCTAACAAGTGTATTTCACTCAAAATTTAAGCACATGTCTGGTTTTCATAGGAGAAAGAATCCTTAACACCTGATCTATGGATAGCCGGGAGCTCTCTGGGTCTGGAAAAGGCCCTAAAAAAGCCAAAACCAACAGTTCTCCAAATCATGGCTCAATAAAGAAGGTGCAGGAATGGCCACAGCACTGCGAGGAGAGCAGCAATCCTTTATCTTTTCCTGGCAGGCACTTTTAATGGAAAAAACCTCCTAATTTCTGCTCATCCTAATGAATTCCAAAGGACATTTATTGTTTCTGAGGGCAAACTGAGTTGCAATCCTGCAACTTCCTTTCACAATTCAGGTGGTTTGGATAAGGTCAGCAGACACTTCCCCGTCTTCCTCATCTTCTCCAAACACCTGATTTTGGTGGTCCCTCACCTGTTGACACCTGTGAGGGGTGGGATGAGTTCTGACTCCACAGGGATATGGGCCTTGGCTGCGACAGGGAAAGGTGGAAGCAGAAAAATTTTCTCTTTGGCATTGTGTTGTGTAGATGTTGTGTTCTGGGCAGTTCTATGAGAATTAATTTCCATTTGAAAAGTGAATGGATGGTGAACAGTGTCCTTCTTCTCTGGAAAAAAACAGCAGGAGAAGAGGTGTTTTAGGTCTGGGGAAAAGTGGCTTCCACCTGGGAAAGGTGGATCTGGAGCTGGATGAAGAAGTTTGAATCAACATAATTAAATGATAAAGAGCTTGGCAAGACAGAGACTTTTGATATCAAATTGGGTGGGAAGGGACTGTAAAGCCCATCCCATTGCACCCCCCTGCCATGGACTGGCACACCTTCCACTGGACTGAGCCCTGTCCAACCTGGCCTTCAACACTTCTAGAGATGGGGCAGCCACGGCTTCTCTGGGATACCTGTGCCAGGGCCACAGCACCCTCATAGGGAAGGATTTCTTTCCTATATCCCGTGTAAACCCACTCTCCTCAGTTCAAGATTTTCAGGTTTTAAGCAGAATCAAGAAAGCCCACCAGCAGGTCTGAGCTCCAGGGTCCCACCATCCAGGTGGTCACAGCTATTTCCACCACAAGTGATGCTGCTCCCATTCCCAGAGCAATAAGTGATCCTTGGGGACCAACCACCCTTCAAGGAATCATCAGCTTAACAAGATCTCTGGGCTTTGCTGAGAAAGTTTCCTAATTATCATGGAGCTTCTCAGAGGGCTTTTCAACATTTTTTTTTCATTCTTCTTAACAAGCCACGAGAGACTAATTAGCAAAGAAAAACAAGAAAGAAACTTTCTTCCTTGTTAAAGACAAAGTGAACTTCCCCAGCTGCTTTGTTTGCCAGATCCAGGCCCTGGATCCAAAAAACTGGAGGGTCAATGTGTTGCCATGGGACTGTGTTAAGGGACATTAAAGCTCATCCAAAGCCATCCCCTGGCACGGGCAGGGACACCTTCCAATAGACCAGGTTGCTCCAAGCCCTGCCCAGCCTGGCCTTGGACACTTCCCAGGGATCCAGGGGCAGCCCCAGCTTCTCTGGGAATCCTGTGCCAGGGCCTCACCACCTTCACAGGGAACAATTTCTTCCCTGTATCCAATGTCAATGTTCTGTCAGTGCAGAGCCATTCCTCCCTGTCCAGCCACCCCAGGCCCTTGCCCAGAGTGCCTCTGCAGCTCTCCTGGAGCCCCTTCAGGCACTGGAAGGGGCTCTCAGCTGTCATCTCCAACAGACTGAGCTCAGGCATTGGTCAGTGCTGGCCTTGGCACTGCTGGGTTAACAGTTGGACTCCATGGTCTTGGAAGGCTTTTCCAGCCTAAATGATTATGGGATTCTGTAACTGTTTCTACCCCATATCTGCACCTGGTCAGCATTCCAGCTTCTCCTTCTGTGCTCAGTTTCACCGTGCTTCCCACAGTTTGTTCTTCCTTCCTCTGTGTGCCGTGATTTATTTCAGAGGGGAAATCACACAATTGCCCAAAACTAAGCAAAACCTCTTTAATAATAAAACCAAAATATGATCCAAATGTCAGGATAGGGAGCAGCAGTGGGTAATTCCACCAGAATCCATTGGAGCTGCCAGATGAGGGCTCTCTGCTCCTTGAGCAAGCTTGGGCCTTGAGTTTGGTCACTGCCCACCCCATGAAGGCACACAGGAAATTTCCCTTAGAAATTAATGACTGTGGAAGCAGCTCTTTCAGGAGGAGACTTGCACTGGTAAATAAACACCATGAGTTTCAGGAAGTTAAATGGAAGCTTGAGGGTTTATGTCCCACTTCTTTATATATTTATAAAATTTTATGTATATAACAATCTTAATATATACATTTCTTTATGCATATAAAGAAAATCTGTTTACAAAATGTCCTTATTTTTTTTCCTTAAAAGATAGAGAATTTTAAATGTATATAAATATATCTCTTGAAATATATAATTGGCTTCTTGGCATCACAGGGAAAGAAAAAGAACTGGTATAAGAAGTAGAGATTCAGGGACTGGGAGACTGCTCAGGATTTGGAGAAGTGCTGCAACTGTTAATTGGGAAGAAGGGAGAACACTTTAGAAACTTTCCTGCTGTATTTTATTTTTACATTATCAGGGATATGTCTAAAAACCCAGAGAGTCAGATGCAGGTACCAGAAGGAGTAACAATCAGGTTTATGAGAGAAAAAAGTTTCTCTCTTTTTACATCCTAAAAGAAGGAAATGGTCACAGTAGCTGTGATCAGAACAGATTAGGAGTCTGTGGTCCTCAAGCTCTACAAGTGATCAAGAAGGGCTTAAATTCCTGAAATTAAAATTGTACCAGGTAGCAAACACCAACAAAAAAGGAAATTCTATTTCTCAGCAGAACATTTCCTCCCTATCAGTCTCCAGAGCCCGGCCTTCACCTCCTGGTTCCTCAGGCTGTAGATGAAGGGGTTCAGCATAGGGGTCACCATGGTGTAGAACACTGAGGCCACCTTGTCTCGTGCCCGGGAGCTCCTGGAGCTGCGCCGGGAGTACATGGACATGAAGGATCCATAGAAGAGCACCACGACAGCCAGGTGGGACGCGCAGGTGGAGAAGGCTTTTCGCTTCCCCGCAGCCGAGCGTGTGCCCAGGATGGCAGCCAGGATGAAGGCGTAGGAGAGGAGGATGGCCAGGATGGTGGCAGCCAGGTTGAAGCCTGCCATGACAAACATCCCCAGCTCGTTAGGTGTGGGGTCCGTGCAGGAGAGAGCGAAGAGCGGGGGCCCCTCACAGTAGAAGTGGTCGATGACGTTGGGGCCACAGAAGCTCAGCCCAAGGGCCAGGCCCGTGTGGAGGGCGGCATTTGTGACCCCTGCCAGGCATGAGGTGGCCACCAGAAGCACACAGATCCCTCGGGACATGGAGAGGGAGTAGAGCAGGGGGCTGCAGATGGCCACGTAGCGGTCGTAGGCCATGGCAGCCAGGAGGTAGCACTCAGCGGTGGCAAAGGCCACGTAGAAATAGAACTGCGTGAGGCACGCGGCATGAGAAATGACCTTCTCCTCATCCAGGAGGTCCCAGAGCAGCCTGGGAGTGATGCAGGAGGAGTAACAGAGGTCTAGAAAGGACAGACTGCTCAGGAAGAAGTACATGGGGGTATGGAGCTGAGCAACAAGGCGGATCAACACCAGCAGCCCCACATTCCCCAGCAGGGTGATCACATAGATCACCAGGAAGACCACAAAGAGAACAACCTGGACATTGCCCTGTTGGGAGAATCCCAAGAGGACAAAGTGAGCACTGGGGGTTCCATTTCCTTTGGCTGCCATCCTAATGTGGGTGCTGTAAGAAAACAGAGATGCAGAGTCAGCACATTCCTGTTTTCTGCACAAACACGTTAAAAATGCCTTTATTTTTATCAGCAAACACAACCTGGAGATGCAGGAACTGTGGGATTTACTGTTTAGTTCAAAACACATTTTAAAGCAGCCAAAGTTCACTACTGAGTTTGTTTTTAATGGTTTTAGTCTGGTTTAGCCACTGATTTGGTTTGATAAATCACTTTGCACATCAGAAGGTTTGTTCCACCTCCTGAAGACATTAAAGGGGTTGTTACTCATCAGATTCAAAGCATTAACTACAGTAATTTATCCTGACTTTAGAAAGCATTATTAATTTGAAAAACAAACTGAAAACTGTAAAAACCACCCAAAACTCAACCCCAAGCCTCATTAGTTTAGAATATCCAGAGGAGACAAAGCACCAGGGAGTGGTCAGGACATCTTTAAAAATTTTTTTAGAGTCAGAACAAATGAAAATAAAACAAAATTCTTCCCTTCCTTCCTGTAAAACTTTGAAATTCAGGTTCAAACAGGAGATTTAGTGTATTAAAAAAACCTTCTAAATATGGTGATGTTTGTTTTGTTCCTTTGAGAAGTGTGAAGTGGAGAAAGAAAAGGATTTTAACACCCTGGAGGCCCCAAAAGTGTTATGGTGCCATGATGAGCAGTAAGATGCAGATAATACAGTTCAAATAAATAGAAATAAATATATATAAATTGGGAAAAATCCAGGTAGTGCTGCTATGAAATGAATTGATCTTCATGGCCAGCTTGGACAGGGCTTGGAACAACCTGGGCTAGTGCAAGGTGTCCCTGCCCGTGGATCATCTCTGGAGGATCTATAAGGTCCCTTCCAACCCAAACCATGGATTCCATGATAAATTCCTGGGTTTCACCTCAGAGACCCTGAGCTTGGATGATTATTTGTCATGAGAACAAACTCCCACCTCAAGCCCTCTCCTTGCAACAGATCAATTCCTTGCAGCCTTATTTTGGGTAAAACTCACCTGTTTCCTCACATCTCGGGGCCCTTTTTGCTTGATCAGATTTTACCTCGAAGACCAAAATTTCCAGGGAGAAATAAAGCCAGATTTCTTCCAATATTAGTGTGGAATACAGGAATAATTTGCCCTCACAAAGAGCATCAAAACTTGACCAAAAAACTTGCTGTCTGTAATCTTCATTCACAGGAACACCAAGGGGTTTGTCACTGCTCAGTCCTGGAAGAGGAAATTTCCCTTGGGGATGGATGACTTTGGAAGCAGCTCCTTAAAGAGAACACCTGCACTGGTAAATAAACACAATTAGTTAAATAAACTCAATTAGTTTTAGGAAATTAAATGGCAACTTGAGGATTTATTTACCACTATCTATATATATGAACATTTTAATATATTAAAAAAGTTAATATATTAAAAAAGTTAATATAGAGGTTTATATATTTTTATATATGCAGTTATAGATATAATTAATACATATAAATATTTTCCTAATACATAGAATTTAATTTTATGTATATATGTAATTATATATATTTAAATTTATCTCTTGGAATATATAATCAATTTCCTGGCATCACAAGGAATTAAAAAGAACTGGTGTAAGAAATTGAGATTCAGGGATTGAGAGACAGCCCAGGGTTTGGAGAAGTGTTTCAATTGCTAATTGAGATGAAAGGAAAACTCTTCAGGAACTCCCCTGCTGCAGTTTATTTTCACATTTTCTGGTCATAAGGATGAGCTGAATTTAAAACTTTTAGGTTCAGATTGACCCTTCAGTCAATTTGCCCAGAGTGTGCCTCCCAATTCTGCTGATATGAGGACTAGTCATCCAAAAATTGAGTTAGGAATTAAGGTTCAGATGTACTGGAGTATGTTTTGTCATCAGGAAGGACCTTCATGATTTCCTGGAGTTATTTATCATATTCCATAAAAACTTTCATGGAGAGTTTCCTGCTTCCACAAACACTGGGGAAGGATAATTTTCCCCATCGAGCAAAAAATTGTCACAAAACCACTTCAAATTTCAGCCTCTCTGGCTAATAAAATACTCACAGGTCCTTGGGCTGAAGTCCACACGCTCCATCAGTCTGGCCAAACCCAGGAAATTTTCCGTTTCCATCCTCTAACGTGGCCGGAATATTTAAGTTTAACCCCGTCCCCACGCAACCAATTACCACAGGGTCTCTGAGGCACCTGAACACAGAATGAGCCTTCCCCAGAGCCCCTGGGAGCCATCCCGAGGTTCCTCCCTGGAGTTTTAGGGAGGGGATCCCCACAGCACATCAGAATTGATGCCTGCAGAGCCTGAGCGATGCCATTTTGTGACCACAACGCTGTCGGGAGGAAACATCAAAACAAGGATTTTTGCTAAAGGCTTGAATTTAAAAGATTTTTGAATTCTTCTCTAATTCTATATTTCTCTTCTCCCCTCACCACCCCAAAGAAGCTGTTCCTCCAGCTCTCAGTCAGGTTCATTGCAGGAAGTCACTTGAGTGGCTGTCTATACTTTTCTCCAGCTGCTGGTGGATGTCCTTGCACTCAGCAGGTATCCATGGCTCATCTCCATCTTGGTGGTCACCACAACGTCCTCAGCTGCTCTCCAGCCTGTCCCAGTGTCTGGGACAATTATTCCTCCATGGGCAACGCTCAGGATTTTCCCTTTTCCAAGTTTTTCTGGTTTCCATCTTCCCATTTTTGACCAGGAAAGCTCATTTTGAAAAGCCATTTTGCAATGTGTGCTTCAAAATGGTTGCAGAAGACTCACCTGCAGTCATCTGCATTGGCCAGAGAATCCTGGAATGGCTGGGGCTGGAAGGGACATTAAAGCTCATCTCATTCCACCCCATGCCATGGGCAGGGACACGGGATGACACATGAAGGGGGTGCGTCCCTCAGGAGCAAACATCGGTGCTGGATGTTCCATTTCCTTCCTCGAACCCCATATGGTGGTCCCCACTCCTCTCAAGGTCAGATGCTGTTCCCACAGAAGTTGGGCACATTTTACCCCCATTTACCCAAACCCCACTTGCAAAATGAGCCAAAATCTTTTGGTTTTGAGAGCAGCAGCTCCAGCACGAAGCCACAACATGCAGAGTGACAGTGCCATGGCCACACACTCGGGGTTTAATTCACTAAGGGCTCATGTTCCTGTTTAAAGGTCAGGTGATGGTCAAGACAAAAGTCATTGAATGGTTTCTCAAAATATTATTTAAAATATTATTAAAAATATTCAATATTTTATTGCCAAACAATGGTTGTAAGGCCCTGGAGCAAGGAGAGTTGCTCTGGGGCTTATGTTTTAAATGTCTTAATGTTTTATTAAATTAATAGTTATGGGGGGTTTATGTTTTAAATAAAACATTAAAAATAATCTTTAGTCATATTTAAAGAAAAAAATGTACTCTCTTCTCTGCATCTAAATTAAACAACATACTGAGGGTGGCAGGGAGGATCAGAAGGGTGGGAGAACAGCAGGAGTAACACAAGGAGGTCCCAGTTCAGGGTCCTTATCACAGAATCATGGAACTGGTTAGGTTGGAAAAGTCCCCTAGGATCATCACCCATTCCCACAGCAATGCCAAGGCCACCACTAATCCATGTCCCCAGGTGTCACATCCCCACAGCTTTTAAATCCCTCCAGGGATGGGGACTCCACTGATGCCTTAGGTTTTAACTTTTATATTTTTCAAATCCTGCACTGCCCAGTGTGTAACTCTGAAGTTTCTTGTGGCCTGTTCACCTCTGCTCTCTCATGCCATGGAGACACAACAAAGCCTCTCCAGACCTGCTCTCCAAGGACACCCAGACTGTCCTAGGCCCAAAAGTATAAAGCAAAAGCCTCTGAAAGGGGGGCAGGCTGAGGGAAATTACATCATTAAACTGAAGATTTAATTGGAGAATTAACCCTGATATGCAAATGAACCAGACCTATAAAAGTGTGAAGAACTCATGACCTGTTGTCCATCCTGGGGTCCATCTTGGCAGCACCCTCTGGACTACCCAGGGTGTACCTCTGAAGGCCTTTCAAAAAAATACCTCCCTTTATTCCCTTACTCCTGTCCAGTCTCTCTTTCTAGGTGGCCTCTTCAGGCATCACCACCCTGGGCAGCCTGATCCAGGGCTGGACAATCATTTCCAGGGAGAAATTTTCCCTGTATCCAACCTAAACCTCCCCTGGTGCAACTTGAGGACATTGTCTCCACATCTGTGGACATGTGAGTTGAGGACCTCTGGGGTCCCTGCCATGGGAGGTCAGCACAGCTGATAAGAGAGGAACAGGAGCATGAATAGCTCAGGGGGACTGATCCAGGCAGCTGGATTAAATAATAACCAGGGAATTATCAGGAAGTTTTGGGAACAAAGGATTCAGCTGATTGACCCTGAGTGCCTGTGAGTTGTGTGTCACCAATAAATCAACAAACTTCCTTGATCCTGCCTTATTTAATCCAACCAAGCAACTTCTCCTCCATCCCAAGTTATTCTGTGTCTCTAGGAGAGCTCCATCACTCTGAATTTCACCACGGACCTGGCACAGGGTGAGATAATACACAAACTGGAGGGTTTGGGGGTTTTTTCACATATGCAATGCTTGTGCACCAAAACATTAACACCAAATATGTCACAGAATTCTGAAGTGGTTTGGGTTGGAAGCTCATTCAGTTCCAACATCCTGCTGTGGGCAGGGACACTTTCCACTAGACCAGGTTGCGCCAAGCCTCATCCAAACACCAAAATTGGAGCAAAATTGTTATTCTCAGCTGATACTGAATCAGCCAGCATATAACCTAAATCAAAGTGCAGAAGGCCCTGAAAATGTCCTGACATATTTCACAAAAATCCCAGGATATCACCCACACCTCCATTGGATCTGGCCACAAAGTTAAAACATCCAAGCTCATTTTATTTTCCTGAGTCTCCTCCAAGCCTCCTTTACCTCCTGGTTCCTCAGGCTGTAGATCAAGGGGTTCAGCATTGGGGTAACCACAGTGTAGAGCACAGTAGCCCATTTATCTCCTCCCCTGGATGTTTCTGACCTGGGGATTAAGTACATGAACAACAGTGACCCATAGAAGGTGCTGACAGTGGTGAGGTGGGAGGCACAGGTGGAGAAGGCTTTGCACTTGCCCTTGGCAGAGCTGATGCTCAGGATGGTGGAGATGATGACCATGTAGGACACCAGGACCACCAGGATGCTGGGAACACCGAGCAAAGATGCAGAAGTTCTCAGGATGTTGAGGCTGAGGGTGGTGTCAGAGGTGGAGAGCGAGATCAGCAGGGAAATGTCACAGAAGAACAGATCAATGGTGCTGGAACCACAGAAGAACAAGCTGGACATGCTGATGGTTTGTGCCACGCCATTGGTCAGCCCCAGGAGGTAGGACCCGGTCACCAGCAAGGAGCAGCACTCTGGGGACATAACAAGGGGGTACAGCAGAGGGTGACAAACAGCCACATATCGGTCATAAGCCATCACAGCCAGCAGGAAGCACTCGGCCATGCCAAACAGGTCAAAAGTGAACACCTGAGCCATGCACTTGGCATAGGTGATTTGTTTCTTCCCCAACAAAATCCCAGCCAACATCCTGGGGGTGACGGTGGTGGAAGTGCAGAGGTTCACAAAAGCCAAGTTGCCCAGGAAATAATACATGGGGGAGTGGAGCAAGGGACTAAGTCTGATCAAGGCAATCATCCCAAGGTTCCCCAGGATGGTGACAAGGTAGGTGAGCAGGAACAGCAGGAACTGGGCTACCTGAGCTGCTGGTGCCTCAGTGAACCCGGCCAAGATGAACTCGGTTGGTTGGGAGCAATTGCTTCCTGCCATTCCTCCCACATGTGTTCACTGAGGGACCTCCTTGCTGGAGATTTCTTCCAAGAGGAAAACCCTCTTTCCGGTGGGATCTGCTTGGAGACAATCCTACAAGATCTAAAGCAAGAGTTCAGGCAAGGATCAATGAGAAAGAGCTGGGAAGAAGTCACAGTACAGGTAGGGAGAAGATGTGAGTTACACAACCCAGCAGCTTTACCTTGGTGCTGTCTTTAATCCCCTGTGCGTTCAGTTTGGGACTCTGAGATCATCCAACGTATCTTGAAATAAAGAGAAATCTGATAAAAGCTCGAAAAGACAGCACAGAATTAATTAGTCATCCTTGGGTTTGCATCTGCCAACTTCCTGCTTTGTCTATCTTCTTCATAGAATCTTGGAAGGCTTTGGGTTGGAAGGGATCTTGAAGACCATCCCAGTCCACCCCATGGGCAGGGACACCTTCTACTTGACCAGATTGTTTCAAGCCCTGTCCAACGTGGCCTTGAATGCTTCCAAAGAAGGGGCATCTAAAATTTCCTGACTATGAAGTCTCCCCTCCCTCCTAATGCACTGCTTTGGCTGTAAAAGATTTTCCCAGCTCTTTACCCTGCTCCTGGAGTCTTTAAAAAAAAATGTGCAACAGCCACAACTGAGCAATCCTGAAAATATTTCTTTTGGGGAAAAAATGAAATTTAAAAAATCACCTTTTGGACATGCCTTATATCAGCAATGGTAATACCCTTAAGAGCTCCTTACAGAAGAGCTTCCAGTCCTCATCCAGCCCTTTGTGGTTAGTGAGGAGAAAATTTCAGAGCAAGTGTTCCAAAAGGGTGTCCTTACCACACATCGCTGCAGATCACCTGGATTTGGTGCTAAGCCCAGAGTATGATGAGCCCAGGAGCCTCCAGGTAGGAGCTGAGATGAAAATTGAAGCTTTGCAAGAGAAAACCACAGGAGATGGGTGGCTCAGCATGTGCTGTCCCTGCCCGTGGTTCTGCAGGATAATCCTCCACTACATCTTTGCACTCTGCCTGCTTCCCTCACGATGCTTTCCAAGGTGGATATTTAAGGCGCTCTGCAGGTGAATTTAAAATATACCACCATCAGCAAAGACATTTTTCTATGTAATTTGGGGATCTGGGGACTCTTGGAGCCCCAGGAGAGTGGCAAAGCCCAAAGAAGGTTGTTATCTCTTCTCTGAGCTTCTGAGTTTGGAAGTGATTACCCAGAGGAGGTGATCTCACCTTGAGTGAGCCACAGGGCTTTGGGGACTCCTCAGAGCAACCACAGAGCAAAGCCCTATCTGTTGTGCCAAATTTTTGAGCATTTCAGAGATTTTCAGTTCTACAAGTGCCATGGTTGGCATTATCACACCAGGGAGCTGACAGGGACCTTGCTGGTGGGCCACAATCCCTTGGGAGCTGGTATCCATGAGCAGTTCCAGTCATCAGAGATGATGAACCACCTCTCTATCCATTCTAAATTCCTTATACCCAAACCACAGCTCACCTGGCCCATCCCTGGAAGTGTTCAAGATCAGGTTGGAGCAATCTGGTCTAGTGGCAGGTGCCCCTGCCCATTATAGGGGTGTAGAACAAGACAAGCTTTAAGGTCTTTTCCAAACCAAACCATTCCAGGATCCTATTAAGATTGGCTACAAGAGTCCAGGAGAATCAGATAATATGCTGAGTTGGAAGGGATCCAAAAGGATCATGAAATCCATCCCTCAGCCCTGCACAGGACCATCCCTGAGAGTCACACCACATGCCCAAGAGCATTGCTCAAATACCTCCTGAGCTGCGTCTGGATGGTGCTGTTCACCCTGTCCTGGGGGATCCAGTTCCAGTGCTCAGCCACCCTCTGGGTGAAGAATTTTTTCCTGATTGTCCAACCTAAACCTCCCCTGACACAACTTCAGGCCATTCCCTTAAGTCCTGTCACTGGTCACCACAGAGAGGAGATCAGTGTCTGCCCTCCCTCTTCCCCTCACGAGGAAGTTGTAACAGCCATGAGGTCTCCCCTCAGTCTCCTCCAGGCTCAACAGACCAAGTGCCCTCAGCTGCTCCTCATATGGCTTCCCCTCAAGGCCCTTCACCATCTTTGTGGTCCTCTTTTGGACACTCTCTAATGGTTTAATGTCTTTCCTATATTGTGGTACCCAGAACTGCCTCCAGGACTCAAGGTCAGGCTGTCCCCGTGGGTTGCCTTGTCATAAAAGGAAATCAGGTTTGATAAGCAGGACTTTCCCCTCATGAAGCTGTGCTAGCTGTGACTGATGCCTGCATTGTCCTCCAAGTATTTTTCCATACCTCCCAGAATCACCTTCTCCACAACTTTCCCAGGCCCTGAAGTGACACTGACAGGCCTGCAGTTTCCAGGGTCCTCCTTCCTGCCCTTCTTGAAAATTGGAACAACTTCCAGTCAGCTGGAACCTCATTGGATTCCCAAGACTGCTCAAAAAATTGAGAGGTTTTTCAATGATAGCAGAAGCTCTTTGAGGATTCTTGGATGAATCCCATCAGGCCCCACAGATTTGTAGGAGAGCAGCAGATCCCACACAATTTCAAACCTGTCGTGTTACTGGGTGTTCTACCCACTGCCCCTTCAGCACAAGACAAAGATCCCACTTCTGTGCTAGATCCAAACAAAAATGGGACCAGCTGCCTTTTACTGGTGTGGGAAAGAAAATGCCCAGTTTACAGAAACAGACAGTGCAGAAAAATCAAAAAAGACCATACCTTTGGAATTGGGAATTGGCATTCCCCTGAGCAGGAACAGGCATTGCAATGCCCCAGGCTCCAAGTCTGTTCCCAACAGAAGAAAAGGTCCAAGCTGAAAGGTGTCTCTGGATTTCAGGTTTCCTTTGCCTGTGATGGGAACAGCCACTGGAGTGGGAACAGTTCCACCTGACATGCAGCAGATCCCCAATGGAACAATAAACTAACATTGATGGTTTCAAACTCTGAGTGACACCAACTTCAAAACTTCCATCTCCCAGCCTTTGGGGCTCCCTAGAAAAACAAATACTTTATACAACAACATGGGCAGTCAAACATGTCCTCGAGCAGACACACAGGCTGGTCCCACAGCCCTGTGGCTCCATCAGACATTGATCACACCTGAAATTTCCCTCCAGGATAACCAGTTACACTGGGTACATTTACATTCCACCTTGGACACCTCACCAATTTCCATGGCACAGTCAGAAGGCATTTACTGAGCTGAGTGGAGGCAGATAGTATGAGAGGTTTCTGCAGCTGTGAGGTTCAGGAAGTCAGACCAACCCACAGGTGTCCAAACCCAGGGATGGGCTCCTGTCATAGCCTAGGCAGGGAAACAGATGGGGGAATCCTTAAACCTCTGCAGGGAGCAAGGTATATTTTTTGTTTTAGCATTTCCTGGTGGGGCAGCAGTTACATCTGTCCTTTAGAGTGAGAGAAATATAGATGGAAATACGAAGCTGTAAAGCCAAGCTGTATGGAAAAATCAAATATAGTCTGGCTAAGGTATGATCTGCAGCCTCTCACTGGGCTGGAACCATCCCAATGCATCAGGGAAAGGAAGGGATGCAGAATGAAATGCTCCTTTGACACCATGGCATGTCAAAGCCCTTATCAGAGGCTGGAAAGAATTCATAGTTCACAGAACTTTGCAAGAGATTCTCCTTTTGATTTTTGTTATTCCAAGCAATGCCAAGCAGAGAGATGGCCATGGGCCAGGGGTGAATACCCTCATTGCTCCCACCCTCCAAACACGAGGCAAGTCCCCTACCCAAGCAAGTGACATTATTTCCAGTATTGATCTCTCAAAGATTCATGTTCCAGGTGACTTTCTGTGCTTCCAGCCTGGGATATCTCAACAGCCAATGCCATTCTGAGAAGTCCAGCAAAAGCCTGGATTCTCCCTGTACTACTCCATCTCCACACCAACAACCCAAGCAATCTCCTCCTCTTCTAAACATGCTTTTGTCATGAATATTGCAACAGATCCATTAAAAAACAGGAACCAGTCCCACAAGAAAAACAGACTCCTCCAACACTCAGATCTATTGCTTCACGGAGTTATGGAAAAAAACAACACAGTTTTTCTTAGGGAAATAGGGCAAAAACAATGAAAAGGCTGAATAATTTTTTAGATCTTTTATCTGCAAAATCATCTAAAAAAGTTACTTCTGGTCAGCACTGAGATCCATAGATTCACCAGCTTTTGCCTTCAAAAGCCCAACTTCATGACCTAGGTTTCCATCACAACTTGGGAATATTGTGTTAACATTCCTTGTATGACAATATTTGATTCCCAGTTGTGGGGAGTGCATTGAAATCAGTGTTCCCTGGGCTAGAAATTACCCTTGAAAATGACAGACCTGTCAAGGAAGACTCAGCTTTGTAATCTCTACAAGTGCACCCTTTTTCTTAGGAAAATTTCATTTCGATTCAATTTTGCCTGAGCTGGGGTGGGGTTTATAGCAGCCAGAGCCTGAAGCAAGCCAGTGTTTAATGTTTGCATTTGGTGTGTGCTGGTGCATGGCTCCCCTGGGCTGTAAATACGTTTTAATTCATTTCTTTAAACTACATTGCAATTAAAATGATGTTTAAGTATGTGGTATGCTGGAGAGCAAGTGTTAGGTGGCCCCAGTTAAAGCTGTGTTTGGGCTGAGGGGCTGTTACTCTCTGAGTCTCCTAGAGCATGCCTCAGAATTCCAAAGTCTTTCTCTGTGAAGAGTTAGGAGACAATGGTTGCTCTAATTTGGCTTTTTCCTCACCTTTTTGGGGCTGAAATAATGTGTTTTGGATATTCTGTGTTTGGTTTTACTCTTGGTTGGGGTTTCCCCTGGTTCTGGTTGAGTGCAAAGGGTTTTGCTCTCTGCTGGGACAGATAATTGCTTTGGGAAGCTCCTTTATAGATAAGAATTATGTCAAGTCTTGGATTTTATACAGTTAAGACTGTGGCTTGTACTCCTAGCATGGAATTGGGGTGCACTGGACAGGGAATGGGAGGCACAGAGTTTTTCCTACCTTAATTTCTCCAACCTGTAAGTTTTTGTTGTGTTTGTGGTTCTGACCCCAGTGTTTGGGACAAGAGCTGGGAAGCTCTACTCCCTTTCCAGGTGGTGGTGCTGCATCCCTGCTTGGGGCAGGGGGCATGGGGATGTTTTTGTTCATGTGGCTGTGTTCTGCATACCTGGACTGGCAAATGCTGCAGCTGTGGTTGGAATATTCCCATGGAGATCCTGCGGACGAGTAACACTCCTTCCCCTTGCAGTGTACTGCAGTCAGAGGCTCCAGTTTGCCGTGGGTTCCCAGGGAGCATTTCCCAGTTACTGGTCACTGGGGATGAGGTGGAGTAGGGGAGAACGAGGGGGGAAGGGAAAGGCCGTGTTGGGAGGGGATGATGGACAAAGGGGGAACAACTGGGGAGAAGAGGGGAGTCGGGTAGGGGAGTGGGGTAGTGAGAGGGGAGAAAGGAGAGGTGAGGGGTGTCAGGGATGCGCAGGGGGGCAGAGAGAGAGGGTGGGGGAGGC
>JACBWW010000534.1:0-31285 GCA_020086605.1 Lanius collurio | reverse complement strand
CTTTAATGTGACTGTTAGGAGCTGCAGCAGCAAGAGAAATTCAGCTGCATTTAAAATTTTGTGTGAGGGTACTATGCAGAGTACTCAGAGGTCTGAGTCCTCAAAGGCTATAGAAGGGAAAGGTTCAAAGCAGGCAACATCTGTTTTTTTAACCTGCTTTCCATTTTTCATTGGAAATACTCTCTAGAAGGGATAGCAGCCTGACCTTCCTCACATTACTGCAATTAAGCCATGACTGGGCAGATACAAAGAAAAGGGATCTGTCAGCTTTTTACAGTATAGCTTTAGTATTCTTCACAGTGTACTACAAATGCATGAAAGAAGTGGCCATCCTTGAAAAGCAGTGTAAATTATAGGGGAAAACAAACACAGACAACTGACGTACAAACACCACTTAAAGGGGAAAAAACCAACAGAACACAACAATAAAATCACCAAAAAAACCCACCACCAACAAAAAAAAAATACTAAGCAAAAAAACCCCAACCAACCAAAAAAAACCCCCAAAAATCCCAAAAAAGCAGAAGATAACTTGATTTCCCACTTTAGAGAGATGGAATAGAGAAAAACAAGTCATTCAGTACTGCACTCTGTTTCAGAGGGAAAAACTAAACAGGACTAAATGTCTTCCAGTTCGAGGTTTTTCTTTAAATCAGTTGAAAAAATAAGCATTTGCCAATCCTTTTCAATGTAAAACAGTAGATTAATTGAATATTAATAAATAAATTACAGTTTTGTTCCAGTATTGATTAAAACATTTAAAATAGACATATGAAAAAACTATTTGTATTTAACCCTTTGCAAGTCTAATCAGAAAAGTTAGCAAGAGTTTTT
Organism: Lanius collurio; assembly: GCA_020086605.1. NCBI lineage: Eukaryota > Metazoa > Chordata > Aves > Passeriformes > Laniidae > Lanius > Lanius collurio. The sequence continues at coordinate 30,451 of JACBWW010000534.1, read as the reverse complement.
GTTTTATCCAAGATACTTTTCAGAGAATCAATACCAACAAAGTTGAACTGAGGAAATAACCTTTCTGTTTGAATTTTGCAATCAAAATAAATTCTTCCCTGGTTTGAACTGTAAATGTAAATTTACTTTTAATTTTCCTTTTACATTTTTCTTATTCTCACCATTTGTAAAATTTTTATATTTCTCTTTTAGATTTTTTAATATTGTTTTGTTGTTTCCAAATAATTTCTTTTTTTCAGTAATTTAATTTTTCCAAAAGACGTAAAAGAAATTTTTAGAGAAAGAACAATTTCCAGCAGAAGAAAATCATCAGTAGAAATTCCATGCAGGCAACTGCCAAGATATGAAGTTCAAATTCCATATGGATGTAAAATTACCATATATTCATATATCTCCTTTGGAATAGAAGATATTTTCTTTTAATGGTGATTCTTTACTGAATAATATTAATAGTTATTCAATTCTTTGGAAGGGGGGAAGAAATGCTAAACCAACCAGTTTATTTTCCTCAATTAATTTTCCTCATCTGCACTTGTATCAAGTCACATAAATCAAAAATGCTTTGATAACGGATATTTGTGCATGTGTTTGACTTTATTTATACAGTGGAACTAATGAAACAGCCCTACTAAATAGGGCATCTATTGAATATGGTCTGATATAAAAGTTCTGTGTAGTAAAGTTATTCTGATTTACCTCTGAATAACAAAAGTTAACAATTCACTGTCATTTTAAGCAATAAGGAGTACATTTTTCAGACAAAAATCTGCAACAAAAGAATTGCAGAGTTTTAAGGTAGGAATTCCAATAGTGGCAGTTAATATATCCATTTACGTACAATCTGGTGAAACCCAGAGCTGGTATTACACTTATAATGATCTAATATACCTAATATGAAGCTGTGGAAACTTAGAAATGAAGTACCCAAAGAATTGCACCATTACTCTTCAGTGATATGCAATAGCAATATTCTTTTAGTTAGAAGAAAAGCAAGTATTGCCTGTGCTCCAGATCACATTGATTACAGAATCACAGAATGAGCTAGGTTGGAAAGACCTTTAAGACCATCTAGTCCAACCTATGACCTAACACTTCTCATCAACTAAACCATGGCACTGAGTGCCACGTCCAGTCTTTTTTTAAACACATCCAGGGACGGTGACCCCACCACCTTCCTTGGCAGCCCGTTCCAGCATGAAATCACCCGTTCAATGAAGAATTTTTTTCTAATGTCTAATCTAAATTTTAAAGAAAAATCCCTACATTTCCTGTCTATAATAGAGCTCCAGAAGTGATGGAGTTCAGTTTGCCTTAAAAAATGAAGCTATTTTATTTAAGAAGGAATCTCAGATAGAAGCTGTACTATCTTGAGACCATGCTTAGGGACTTGTGATGATCGAATAGCTAGCAAATGAGTTGATGATATTTTTTGTTTAATTGGTTTTGGGGCAGATTTTTTTTTGTTTTTTTTTGGTTAGTTGGTAGGTTTGTTGTTTTCTTTGTTTTTGTTTTGTTCAGCATTCCAGCTATTGCATTTTTAAAATAATTTTACTGCAGTTTTTCTGTTTGGGAGGCAAAGACTTTTGAATCACACCTGTGTCTCTTGGCAGAGATTAGCAAAGTAATTTTCCCTAACTATAAAGATGAGCAGTCTGTAATTTCTTTAATTTTGTAGTAGAAAGATGAACAGAATAGAAAGTTTTGAAAAAATTTTAAGTGAGAAGTGTGAAAAAGAGGTTTACTTTGGTATTTAAGACAAAAAGTTTTTCCGGGTTCAGTAGTTAAATGCAAGAATATCTGTTTGTAGCATGAAAATCACAACATTATGTAGAGTAGAATCTCTACTTATTAACACTAGTTTATAAATTTCTACCTTAAAACTCCTGTATTTGTGGCCAGAAGTGTAACACAGCAAAATATCCAGGTGGCTTACAAACCAAGAAAATAAGCAAGTCCTTTTGAATTTTGAATCCCTTGGTTGAGTCTATGCTTGCAGTCATTTCCTGTGACTGGAACAGGTAGTTGTTATTACTTGCTTACTTAAAAAAAACAAAGAGCATAGATTCTGTTGGAGACCTTGTTTCTTTTTTACAACTGCTCTCATTCCATTTCCAGTGCCATTTTTATTCAGGGTCTTTGTACAGTTACTTTAATCCACTCTGATTCATCTGACATGCTCAAAGGCATTGCCAGTTGGAAATAAGCATGCTCATGTGTGCTGTCAACATAAATTCACAAGTGTAAGGATTGAAGGGAGTGGTAATAATTGATTGGAATGAATGACACAATTCAGAAGAAAATAAAACCAACCCAACACAAAATCACACAGGAAAAACCACCTGTGGTCTTCTTCCCCTCACAAAAGTCCCTTTCAGGGTATTCTAAAAGTAGTTATTTTTTTAACAAAAGCTGGTCCTCTCTTGGCTATTTGATGCCTCCTGACTTCTTCAGTGATGACAGTATCAGCAACACTGTAACATTTCTTTTTAACACAGAAAAACTTTGGGTTTTAAAATCCTCACCCCAATTATCCTGTAGTAGTTATTTGACTTCACCATATAGATGTGCTCTTGAAGAAATGGAGATGAGCTCCTCAGCCACTGCAAATATCAGATTCATCAAGGCTCTTTATAAAAACTAATGTAAGAAGAAAGGTTTAGCAACTGTTGTACTGAAAGGAACATGCACTTAGAAGAGTTACTCCAGGCACATGTGTGCTCTGTTGGTAGCATGAGTGAATTGGCAGACAGTAAAAGTGAGATAACATCAGCATGGAAAGGCCTCTAACAACATAAAATTGGAGTCCATTTTGCTCAGCTTGAGAGTATGTACACAGGCAAACGCACTAGATTATCTAATGAATTATTACGTATTTGGGCTTCAGAGCACAGTAAAAATTAAAAAACTTGTGAACACTCTTCAAAATGGCTATTGAGTTTCATTAAGAAAAATCAGTCTGAGTTTTCAAAGCAGCAAAGCACAAAGATTATTCTGTATAGTTTCATTGCAAACAGCTTGTTTGCTTACTTTATGCCATATTTCACTACATCAAATATATTTTATCATAATAATTTTATAATTTTTTTTCATTCGGATCACAAAGATAAACCACTTCCTCTTTTGCACAGATAATTAATTTTATTTTTTCACTGTAGGGATCATCTGCCCCTTATTTATGACTGCCTGGTATTCCTGTAGCAAGAGGTAATATTGCTTATATGGAAAAATAGTAACAGAAATGCATTCAAAGCATCTAGATAGTTAGTTGTTAGTCAAGCAGCTGGATATAAACAGTAGACTCTGTCATGTTCAGTCTGAGCCAAGGTCTTTGAGTCAAACATATGGATTCTCATTAACTTTAGTTGACTTTTCAGGTCTGTGTTCCATATGTATGCCAGTTTGAAAACTAAAAGTATTCCGTGAACTTATCTTTGCTTATTTTAACTTACATTAAAATTTTATGCACATTTTTTGAAATTTCATAATAAATGTGTGTGAATAATATGTTTTCAATGTAGGTTGAATTAGGAATTTAGAAACAAAATAATTCATGGTACTGGTCATGAAGTGTTCAAGTAGGAAACATAAAGATTATAAAAAAATCCAAATAGTAATGATGAAAGCTGAGAGAAACTAGATAGTAGCGAAGCAGATACTGCATATGTTAGATCCAGATGTAGAATGGCTTGGGTATTTCTTTTGCCAGTGTTTGCCATTGAAGGGAAAATGTAATTTTTAATAGTGTATTTTAACCCTTGCGTATAATTAAAATGGTTAGGCAAACATTTATATATATATATCTTTTCTTAAACACCTCCAGGGATGGTGATTACAGCATCTCTCTGGGCAGCTTGGTCCAAAACTTAACAAACCTTTCTGTGAAGTCATTCTTCCTTATGTCCACCATGAACCTCCTCTGATGCATCTTGAGGCTCTGTCCTCTTGTTTTTTTCTCTGGTTTCCTGTGAGAAGAAGTTGATCCCCACCTGGATAAAACCTCCTTTCAGGCTGTTGTAGAGAGTGATAAGGTCTCCCCCTGAGACTCCTCCTCTCTAGGCTAAACCATCCCACACCTTTCAGCTCACAAAACTTAGTCTCTTGCTAGACCCTTCAACAGCTTTGTTGTCTTTCTCTGGATGTGCTCCAGTACCTCAGTGTCCTTCCTGAATTTTGGCCCAGATCTGGACACAGAATTCAAATTGTGGCCTCACCAGAACTATGGGGGCAGAATTGATTCCCCGGTCCTGTTAGCCACACTATTCTTGACACAAGCCAGGATGCCATTGACCATCTTGACCACTTGGGCACACTGCTGGCTTGTGTTCAAGGGGCTCAACTCTGCCCCAAGCCTGCAGCATTACATGGGGTTGTTGGGTACAATCATCTTCATTACTGTTTCATTCCACTTGCAGGACCTTCATATGCAAGGGCACCTGGAAAGGTGGGGTAGTCACAGAGGAGATGTGCTGGCTGACCAGCAGGAACTCGTCACTACTGCCACCTGTCCTTTAAGTCACCGTGTTTAGCCAGCCAGAGAGAGGACATAGAACCCTCAATATCATGCACTTGAGCCAGTTGTTGGGCCTGTTCCAAGGAAAGGCAGGCTGTGATTCCAGATGTCCTTATCTCTCTTGCATTAGCTGATACTCCTCAACTTATCCACTGCCTCCCAGAACTCTGTCACAGAGCAGAAGGGTCCCTGCACCTGGGCACACCTTCCCCAGGGGTGCTCACTGCTGCAGTCCCGTGCTGACCTAAGAGCAGGGCACAGGCTGCAGCTGACACCAGGGTGGCAGCATGTCCCCAGTGGAGCTCTGTCTGGGCACTGCGTCTGCTGTAGTGGGGGCAGAGCTCAGAGAGGCCACGGTTTTGTGCTGATTGGGCTGGTTGGGCTGGCAGGGCTCCAGCTCCCTTCCTGTGTGAATTATCACACAAAGTGCTGTGCAGGGCCCCAGCTGATCTCCACACCCCATGTGTGGTGCTACTGACCACCAGTGCTCCCCAAGGGCTTCTTTTATGCATGATGGGCTTGGCTGCTCTTGGTCCTGTGCCTGGGGTCTCTGTGAGGTCATGGTGGCTCTCTGATCTCTCTCAGGTTTCCTCTTTTGGGAAACCCCCTCCCACTGCCAAGTCATTAAGTGCATACACAGGAATTTTATACTTGCAAAAAGAAGTCAGGAAATTTAGTACTAAAGTTTCAAGAACATCTTTATATCACTTTGACCTGTTTTCTGTAATGGTCTGATCAAAAGATTTCAGAATGCAGTGTAATTTGAGAGATTTTATGTATTGGTACACTACCTTTAATAACCCAACTGTTTCATTTCAAGACATACCAAAAGACTCCTTGCAAGAGTTGTCTTAAATTAAAGTTGATTTAGGAGAGATATTCCTATCCTTCCATTCAACCTTGCTTTTTTAAGATAAGAGCACTGTATGTAGAAATGGAAAGATGGAGCAGATAAAAATAACTGTCCAATCAACTTTAAAAATGTGATTTATATTGACAATAGGAAAGAAATATCTTTTATGTTTTTATTTGTGATTTTACACACAGTTATCTAGAGGACTAGGTGGCTTGTTGGATTGATACACTATTTTCTCTTTCTCATTTACTTTCTACCGCATCTCTGGAGATCAGAGACTTTCAGATGTGAAGTTTTTCAAATAAAAAATGGTTTAAAAAAATCATCTCAATATTGTTATGTAAGTTCCCTGTGAATATTTTTTGATACTTCTAGCCATCTGCCCTGTATGCATGGAAATACTAAACTACTATTACAAAGCTATGTGTATATATATGTGTGTGAGTGTATATTTAGTCCTTATACATACACACAAATACATACAAATGTGTATGTATATACATATAAATATACACACTCAGAATAATCAAGGCTTCGGGCCCAGCCAGCATGGGTTTAAGAAAGTCTAGTCCTGTTTGACTGCATTGATCCTGTTTTATGAAAAGGTGATCTGCCTGGATGTTGTCCACCTGGACTTCAGCAAAGCCTTTGATACTGTCTCCCGTGGCATTCTCCTAGAGAAGCTGGCAGCCCCTGGCTTAGACAGAACTGGCTGGATGGCCACATCCAGTGAATGGTGGTGAATGGCAACAAATCCAATTGGTGTTTGGTTACTAGTGGTGTCCTCCAGGGCTCAGTAATTTGGCCCAGTCCTGTTCAATATCTAGACTGATAATGTGGATGAGGGGACTGAGTGTGCCCTCAGTAAATTCAAAGAGACCACATTAGGTGGGAGTATTGATCTGCTGGAGAACAAGAAGGCTCTGCAGAGGGACCTGGACAGATAGATGGGGTGAGACAAAGGCCTTAGTCTGAAACTCTGGCATGAGTTTCAACAGCACCAAATGCTGGGTCCTACAGTTCTGCCACAACATCCCCCCTGCAGCACTTTGGGTTAGGGGCAGAGGGGCTGGGAAGCAGCCCAGTGGGAAAAGGCCTGGGAGTGGTGGTTGACAGCTGGCTGAGTGTGAACCAGAGGTTTGTCCACATGTCCAAGCAGCCCAATGTCCACCTGGGCTGGGCAAAAAATGATGTGGACAGCAGGACTAGAGAAATTATTTCTCCCCTGTACTTGGCATTGATGAGGCTGCACCTCAAATACTTTTGGGCCCCTCACTGCAAGAGGGACACAAAGGTGCTGGAGTGGGTCCAGGGAAAGGCAATGATGCAAGCTGGAGAAGGGGCTGGAGCACAAGTCCTATAAGGAGTGGCTGAGGGCAGGGGGAGTGTTTAGCCTGGAGAGACAGAGGCTCAAGGATGACTTTATAACTCTGAATCTACCTAGAAAGAAGTCATAGTGAGGTGAGACTGAGTCTCTTCTCCTAGGCAATAAGAAAGAAGACAAAAGGAGAAATCCTCAAGTTGTGCCAGAGGAGATTTGGATTGTATATTAGGAAAAATTTATTCACAGAAAGGGTTGTCAAGCATTTTAACAGGCTGCCCAGGGAAGAGGTTAAGTCAACAACCCTTGTTTTGTTTAAAAGATCTACAGGAGTGGCACCTGAGGTATGGTTTAGTGGTGAACTTGGAAGTGCTGTGTAAACATTAAAAGTTAGGTTAACAGTTGGGCTTGATGGTCCTAATGTTATTTTCCAACCAAAAGGATTCTATGATTTTAATAGTAATAACATAGAAAAATGCTATGGGTAAAATAATATCTATTTGTCCTTTAATTATTAATACTTTCATGCATGTTTTTAGTACTAGATTTCATTTTAGAATTATTAAAAAAAAAAGAAAAATTTACGTTAGTTGGTGAAGCAAATTAAGAACACCATATGGGTAAAGGAAGAGAAGCAAAAAGCAACATCCTTTTCAGAGGTCTTCAGTTCAGTTGCATAACAAAGCTGCCACCACATACAGGATTTTTTTTTCAGTGTTTCACGATTTACGTAGTCTACTTGAATACATTATAGCTGTTACTGAGCATGGAGTAGCTACATTCTCAATGTAATTGAATTTGCAGATTTATCTGGTATCTTGTTTCATGACCAAATCAGTATTTTCAGTCAAAACCCTTCAATCCACGCTGCAGCTATTTTTCTTTCCCAATTAATTTGCTCAGTGCAGGTATGGAGAAAATGTCATGCTGACAAACGCTCACAGCACTTCACAGCTGTATGGTATCATCAAGACAGTTCTATCATTTTGGAGAATTGCACAACTGGTAGAATTATCCTGAGTACGAGATATAAAAGTGCAAACAGCACGGGGCATAAATTCTCTCAAGCAATGTGAGAAACAAGTACCTTTGAAAAGAAAAGGTTGTGGGTAAACCTTGTACCAGTTGTTTGGAGGGGACTTTCTTTGTGATTCAAATTACTTTGTAAACATGACTTCAGTTTTATAGCCTAACCAACTCTCAGTGTTATAACCAGCCACTTTACAAACTCCAGATTGAGAGTTAGCTTCGTAATGGCAGAAAGTATCAGAAAATGGGCTGCCATTGAGTAACTTCATGAGCAGCCTTCCTTGAACTGTTAATCAAAGTGATTGGCACCAGGATTTGAGCCCTCCAGGTTAATCCAGTTCACTAAGCCACTATGTTATCAATATTTCTCCACAGTCCTGTATATTTATTGTATTTTTAACAGATGTGCACCACATTAAACAATCTGTTACAATCTCTGTAATTTAAAGGTAAAGAACAGCATGGTTATTCCAGTATGATCATTGTTAGATATTCCTTACATGTTTGTGTTCAAGTAACAAAGCCTGCAACAGGTACAAGCAAAGTAGTTCTCTGGGGTGTCACACTGACAAGAGACTTGAAGTCATAGATGAATCCACAGGGAAAAGAAGAATCCTCCAGGTTTCATGTCAGCAGTCCCTGCATTCTGCTGAGCTTTTGGTGGTTACTTGAGGGGCAAAATAGCATTTCAAGACATTAGTTTTAGGGTGATAAGAATAGGCAAACTCTTTTCTGTCAGGAGGAAAACAATGGCTCTGCTACGGAGAGCTACTTGCCTTTGGTATCTGTTTCTTCTCTTGGACTGTTTCTGCTAAGAGAGCCAGCACAAGCAGTGAACTGCACAAGTACAGGGAAAGGGGTTATAGTGAGGAGAAAAGTGTTTTGAAGCTGGCTAATCTTCAGTTTTTTCTCTGACACTCAGTAGAAACATTTGGTGGGGAGAGATATGTTTTTTCAATACTTGCTAGGGGCATCAGGGCGATAGATGGTGGAGCCTGCTGAGGTGTGCAGTCAGCAAGGCTGTGCAGCCATGTCAAACTAACAACATCAGGATTTGCTCTTTCTTTTTCCAACTCTGGTACAAAATTTATTTCCTCACGTGATGTTCAGTTGCATCGGTATCTTGTTGACAAAACAACCTGAGGTAATTTTTCAAGTATTTGATCTGAAGTATAAAAGGCCGGGTTTTACCATTTTTTCTCAGGTGTGTATAACTGAATTTTCTCACAAATCATGTCTTCAATTTTGGCATGCCCAGACATGAAAACTAGAACACTCTTTATAAAAATATATTTTTAGTCTTTTCATTGGTGTCTTATCTGACATGCAGCCTACACACAGGAAGTAATTTTCTTTGTTAATATCTATTTTTTTAAATTTCGGAGATAAACGTAAAACTGTAAACTCATATAATTATTTCTACTGAAATTTCTTCATCAAAACAAATTTCTGTGTTCATTAAGTGGTCTTGGTTGTGATCATGAGAAAGGAAAATATTCTAATATATGTTGCTTTTTACACAAGTACAGGTAAATTATGTTTTTTTCTTTGTTAGACTTTACTCTTTAATATGAGTATGAAATAGTATAAACTTTATTAAGTAAATACATTTTCCTAGTTTCCTTGGTGAATTAGGATTATTAATTACATTAATTTATTGCCTATGTATCCACTGCCTTTTATTTGCTGTGGTTTGAACCTATGTCTTAAAATAAAAGTTAGGTTTGTCTTTCTTTATTCAACAACAGAATATTGTAAAGATGAGAAAATTTTGTATTATGCATAGCAAATGTTAGGTATAACTCAATTAATTTAGAACAACAGTTCCTGATTTTTGGAAAAAAACCCAAACTCTTTCTGATGTATTTTGACAGAATATTTTCATTCCTTTTTCTTTCATCCTTTTTATGTAAGAAGATTAAGTTCTTTCTATTCTTCACTTCTTTCCTTTCTTCCAGGACACAGTCTTAATGAAAAACAGAAGGTAGTCCTAAGTTTGTATGATGATTTTACATATTTTCTTCTTATCAATAAAAGAAAAAAAAAAGTTAAATTGATCTAACAATAGGTAATGCTATCTCTTTACATTATGAAAATATTTTCTGCAACAGAGTCATCCATAACTGAATCCCATGGAAATATGTGTGAAAGCCCTTAATGAATTAACTGCCATTTCAACTGCATGTATTAACAGTTTGCAATGCCAATTTTTCTGCAGAAACAGCAAGCATTCTTCTATGTAAATTAATCAAAAAAGGAAAGAATACTAAAGTGCAATTCAGACACCAAAGACACAAAGCTTCAGTGAGGAGTGTTGCACAGCTCACAATAAAAAATATTAACCCAATTGATAGTTTCTCTTGAAGTTACCTGTAACTTTACTCCTCTAGAACAAGTAATTTATTCTAGAACTGAAGCTTTACCTCTCTGATTCAACTTTGCAAACTTCAGCTATATGAATATTTCAAGATACTAAGTTTTTTATTTTGCTGAGGATATTTGGAGAACATAGTTACTTAGCTCTCATCTCAAAGATCTACTTGTCCTGAAATTCCATATCTGGATATTACTTTCATCTATTTGGAATGAAAATAAAGTTATATAAGGAAAATAGTTATTCTCCTTAGTATCCTGAAATAAGCATCATATTATCTTTTTTCTTTTCAAAAATAACATTGAAAGCACTTTTGTTCAAGGGGAAAAAAAGCCTTATTCAGCAATTGTTGAAATGAATGGTCATCTTTCCAAGACTGAAAACTCTTGTACTACTCCTTTACTTTGAATTAAAGACATTTTTTGTGTCACTGCCGACTGTGATGAAGTGAAATGAACACTATTCAACATGCCTTAAAAACAAAAAGCTTGCAATTTACAAAAATACTATCTGTCATCTATTTTACTTATTAGACCTTTCAGCTATCCATATTTCTTCAAAATGTGACCTTCCTTTTACCCCAGCTCTCTGCAACTGTTTGGAAAATCTATGGCAAGTTTACAATAACCAGCATGAAGCTTTACACACTGTGGAGAAGAAAACATTTTGATAAGCAAATGGATTTCAATGTCAGCCTTCTAAGCAGTTGCTACAGACAAATGATTTGAAAGATTATTGAAAATATACTGTCTTTTTAGAAAGATACTTTTCTTCCCATGCAAGGCAAAGGAAATTGAATCAGTTGCAGTACTGAATCGACTTTGCTGTCATTGAAATCTGTGGCCCTGTAGTAAAATAAAATCAGCGTCCAGCTGTCCAATGTGTGCAGACCTTGCTGAACTTTTCAACCAAAACAATTATATTTCTCTTTTTCTAGTCTATTCCTTATTTTGCAGCATAAAACTTTGTGACCTTTTCTGTCAGAGAAATACATTGAAAAGGGCAGTATGAAAAGTGGGCAATACAGAACCTTCACATAAAAACTATAATAAATCTTGTCTTTTTCTTCTTGTTTCTAAAATTAAATCTCTACATTATTATTTATTTTGCCTGGTGAAACAAAGATTCATCAGTAATCGAGATCTCTGCATTGAGAGAAATGTCAGGATTGTATAAATATCATATTCTTGCTCTATTAGCTTAATGATTTTGGATTCTGTTTGAATGTTGCATGACAACTCAGAAGCTATCCTTGTAAGTTATGATTACACCACTTTTGGATACTCCTGGTGGCACAGGATATATCAGGTGGAAGCAGCTGCAAAGAGTAAAGTCAGTAATTAACCACATATATTTCAAAGCAAAAATATTTCACTGTATTAGTTTCAAAAGCTGTAGTAGCTGCTGAGGTGGGATTCATAAGAAACAGCAAATACATAGCTGAAAGCCCTATGATGAAGTGCTGTGATGTAACTTAAATACACAGATACAAACCTGTTAAGACTGCATGCAACAATGGATGCAAATGCAAGATCTGTAAGTCCGTTGTCTGCTTACTGGAGAAGGTAGTAGGACATGTGAGAAAGGGAGATGAAGTTCTTACCAAATCTGTCTAACTGTTAATTTGTGTCTAACGGTAAATTTGTGAAATATCAGTCCCACTTATAATGCAAGGCACCTTTCCTTACAAGAGAGTTTTGTTTGATGGAGGTCTATGATAACATAAAAAATTCTCAGGCTCCTTTTTCTCTTGTGCTCTTCCATCAGGCTTGCATGTCACCAGCTTCTCAAACCTTCTCTAGCTACACCAACTGTTTAAATAGTATTAATTTCCCCTCTGTCTTGGCATCCATGTAATGGGATTTTTTCATTTAATATTTGCATAAGAGAATGTGTCAGGGAAGAGAAGAACATGAACTTGGATAAGAAATATATCACTCACAGAGACCTCCTTTATGAGAGAGTGTAATATTTGGAAAATCCTTTCATTCAAAATCCTCAGGAAAGAGTTTTCAAGGATTTCCACAGATGTTTGTTTTATATGTTCACCTTTTTTTTTTTGGAAAAAATCCCCTCAGTCAATTTGTGAAGGTGAAAGACAGAAAGATAGTTTTGTTGATTCATTATCATCTCATTTCTAATATTGAAGAAGACTCCTTTGGTCATTGTCAAAGACATTCTTCTATTGTTCACATTTACATTTACATTATAGATTTGCCATTTTCTGATTTGCATTCAGGAGGCCAGAAGCAATCAGTAAAAAAGCTATACTGTATAAAATTTGATGCTAGCTTTGTTTTTCTACACCTTGTTTTCCTTCCCAATAGGAATGTGAACATTGCAAACAAACAAAAGTTAAGTTGAAGTGGAAATGGCTATGAGGCAAATTTAACAGATGCTTTTCATCTGAGATAAAAAACTATGAAATTTAGATGTGAGAAGCTGTCAGTTGTACCAAACAATATTATTAAAAAACTCATGATTTTTATGTAATTCCTAGTTTTAGTAGAACTCATCAAGTGTGTCACAATTAATTTTTTGTTATTGGATGGAAATAGTTTAAATAATAAAAATTTGGGATTTTTAGCAGAAACAATTGATTTGATGATAAAATGTTAGATGACATTTTGGGAAATGGAAAATAATTTAAACTAATAAATAATCTAAAAATGGAGTTTTCCCAGTCCTCAGTAAAAAAAACCCAAAAACCAAAATGCAATGTGACTCTTCTAGGCATTACATTTATGTTTTTAAAGGAATCATAGAAATATTTTCCCTGAGAATGTATTTTTCAGAAATCTATGCTTTGTCTTCTGCTTAACTTTATGGTGATGATTCTGCACCTACACAATTAAAACTATTTTCTTTATCAGAATTAACAAACACTTTCAAAAAGGCACATCAAAATGGTCATCTCACATCTACTGACTAGAAGCAGCTACATATAAATTGTTTGAATTATAGCTTAATTTTGCTTGCTTGCTTCTAGAAAATGAGTGCGTGTTTTGCACGTAATTTTTCCATTTAGTAATGAAAATGTTTTATTAGGATCATAGAAAAAGCTAAACAACTGGTGAATTATAAGAGTCAAAATAAATCGTTACAATTTTTCCTGAGTATTTAGGACATGTTAAGTATTTTTTGTGTTTTATGGATTTTATTGAGATTTGGGTCAGGTGGCATCAAAATTGAATCACTTTCCCTAAATTCATTCGAAGTTAACATCAACAGCAATGCCAATTGCTTCCAGATGAGGTTCTGTTACAAAACTGGATTCCAAGTAATCTGAGTTCTGGAAAAGGTGCATAAAGAATGACACAGACCTAAGTTAAGCAAAACTGTAACTTGGTCCTCCTTCTTTTGCCTGCTTCTACTCTAATAGCAATATTGCGTTTTGGTGGGGACCATGAGTGAAGTGCTCAAGACAGAAATTTGACAACTACAGCATAGTACCTATTTTCAGAACTGTAATTGATAAGCAAGATATCTCTAGGAGATTGGTACACTCCATCAACAGATCTGGGCATAAGGTTTAAGACACCTCAGGCTAAACAGGCAACAGAAATCTCCGAAGAGAGGTACTCAGGAAATTTTCCCTCTCTCTTGGACTTAAGCACCTAAAATTAGGTCTGAATGAGGTGCTTTGTGAAACTGGAATGCATAACCCTTGGCTGCTTTTGAAGCAGAGCAGAAAGCAAAAAAATCTTATTTGCCTAATCCTTACAGGCCTGGGGCTTATAAACATTCCATGTTGATAGTTTCACATATGCTCAAGAAAGTTAAACAAAGCTTATATTAGTTGAAGAAATAGTTCTTCAGACCTGTTCAACTGTACATGAAGAAAAAGAAAGACCACTGGAACAGAATCCTTTGCCTAGGGCCTGGAGCAATGAACTTGCAAGTTTCATTACTGAAAATATAGGGGGTTTCCAAAACTCCAGAGTTCCGGATCTATTAATCTAGTTTTCTTATTCTGAACAAAAGAAGGAAAAATTAAACATATTACAAGAAAAAAAGTCACAAGTTATCAACAGCAAATTCAATGTAAAATATAAATTTCGAGTTAAAAATTTTGATGTCTAAAAGTAGTTCATTGTGGAGGTGCCTCTCCCTGAAATCCCAGGGGAGGGACCCTGCAGGGTACGGGTCTGTCCCTGTCCCTGTCCCCATGTCACCTGTGCCCCATACCTGTTCCTGATTGGGTGGTTTGGGTGCCCGGGGCTGGGAAGAGAGCAGGGTCCCATGACTGGAGTCTGCCTGGGAACTCCGGCCATGTGGCTGGAGGAATAAATCATCTCTGAACATCTATGAAAATATCCCTTCATCTTTCCTTCCAAGTTCATCGTTGTATTATACTTGTTGTAAGGATTCCCCTCACTACAACAGTTCATATTTATTTTTGTAACATTTCAGAAAAGCTGAAGTAACTTACATTCACGTTTCCTTGTTTAATTGTCTGCAGTAATTTTATTCCTTGTCTATTTTTGGCTTACCACAGATATAGGAGTATTTTCCACAGGTTCTATTTATAAATTTTGAACACAAGGTAGATGTAACTAAGATGTAGAAAAACTGGAGAAGAAAAGCACAAAAAATTAAAATGTTGTAATGTTGAGGATTGTGTTATATCTGAAACATATATATGTTGTCTCTTTCTATACGGATCATTGTATTCCAAATTCCAGCTTTTACTATTACTGTCTGAAAAAATAACCCTTAGACTGCCAAAAATTGGTCAAGGAAAGTGAAACTGAGACCTGAATTTTGAGAAGAGAATTATGATATCAGATAAGAAGAGAGAAGGCATTGTCAGTCAACCTGGTTCATATTATTTTTTTCATAAATTACATGTATACCTTGAGATATTAATACATATAGATACATATGTATTTATAAATATTCATAAGTATACTTTTAATAATCTCAATGCATATTAAGTAGCAGATGTTATGATTAGTATATAATATAAGTACACACATACAATCTACATTCTATTCTATCATGTCATCACAAGAACTATTTGACTAATCTATGGATGTAATATCTATCCCATATAGGCATATATACTTGTACCTTAATGCAAAGAGAATCTGTCTGCAGTTTTCTGTTCTTAAAGGGTGTAGCATGTTATGCTACTTTTATTGCATGGATGTTTTCTCTCAGATGAAACTTTGACATTTGTACCTTCATAAAATCACCAGGACAGGTGATAATTGCTGCTCTGAAATAGCTCTGAGAATTTATTTGGAAGGTTCTCAAGAAGAAAGACATCACGTGGTGGCCAAATGAGCATTTTGAAATCAGTTATTATTTCTCTTTGGAAATGGCTGAGGAGAAGCCAAAAACTTGGCTATTTTGTGATCTTTTCAGTATGACCTGAAGGATGATGCAAAGCAAATGTGGACCTTCCTTTGAAAGCGAATTCTGATTTATTACAGGATTTTCTACACAGCTTAATATAGTAGTTTATTGGTGTATATTTTTGTTCTGTAAAAAAATGGGTTTGAAAGATTATTACACACAGTATATAATATAAAACATTTAATATTAAGGACCATTAAAGAGAACTTAGGGAGAGAAAATTGAAAGACATCCAGTATGAACTGGAGTTTGGTTTTGCCTAAACAAGTTTGGTTTTGCCTAAACAAGTCCTAAGACTGTCAGCTCTTTGTTGAGCCACTGCCTCCTTTTGTGCAGCACTGAAAGTATTGCTGCAATTCTTGACTTGATGCCTTCATACCATCAAGGTACCCTCCACTGCAGTGTAGCAACATCCATTCCACTACTAAAATTGAACACCACCCTGGAAAAGTTGCCAAATTAAAACAAGAGGATGGAAAATGAGTTAAAGACTGAAGGATGAAGTTCCAATCTTTATATTTTCTAATGTCTGGTTTTAATACATTTAAGAACAGTTAAGATAAAAGTTTTAATAATGGTGATACTTTAAGAAAATGAAGATATCAAAGAAAAGTAATGAAACTGAGGAAAACTGGACTTTTTTTGGGTTTCACTCCCCTTTTTGTCTGGAGACGCTTTTCAAAGGTGATGCTGCAAATAATCAGAAAGACTATTTTGAATGTGATGCCCAAGCAGGTCACACTGAAATTAGTCTTTAGTGAGCACAATTTTAGATTTTTTTAATGATCTGAATATTCTTCAGAATTAGATTAATGTGGAAAGTATAACAAATCAGAAAGTCATGCTCAGGACATAGTAATGGAAAATATCTTGTGATATTCATAGACTCATTGAATGATTTGGTTTGGTTTGGAGGAGACCTGAAAGATCATATTCTTCCAACATCACCTGGCATGGGAAGGGACATCTCACTCTAGACCATTCCCTGATCTCTAGTGAAGAGAAATACAGCACATAAATCCTACATGGTGAAAGATAACATAAAAAGAAAATTATGATCTTTATTTTTGAGAATTGCTTTTAATCATCTGAACTATCAGCTACTTTGAGAAATCATGGAATCTTAAAATCTATATAGAATTTTTTGAAGTATGTTGGGGAAAATAATAAAAGAAAATTCAATATTTATAAAAGGTTAAGCATTAAATAAATAACTGAATTTTAAAGCAAAACTGTTTTGCTTTTGTATTTACATAGATGATGGCACTCAGGGCAACAACATAAAAAAATTACACTTTCATCCTGATACTTTGCCTTGCAATTGTACTTACCCAAACAGACGCTAATAACTAGTTTTCAAGATGAATATTGATTTTTTATACATCAGTGTATATGATTGTTTTATGGGGCTTTTTTAAGCTTTCAAATCACACTAAACCACTGGTGTTCACAAAATGCCCCTCTAATATGGTTGAATTTTTGCATGGATAATTACACCAAAAGTGTTCATAATAAAGAGCAAGATTAAAGATATATTTCCCATAAATTGGGTTTTTTAATTCCCCTTTCTATTACCTGTTATAGTAAAGATGTTTTCACATTTTTGGTTGGGGTTTTTTAATGTTTTTATAAAGGAATTAATTTAGAGATGGCTGAATCTTATAAAGTGGCTTTCATAAAAATTCTTTTAAATTGAAAATCAGATCCATCACGTATTATGCATCTCTTATTTGTTATCACTGTTTTCTTCTGGTCTGTGTGATGATGAAATCTATTTGCTTTTCACAGCACTTGAGTCAGAAATGTTGCTGGGTGAGAGCTAAACAGAGAGACAATCTGCTACAAAAGCCAACAGAAATTGCAGCAGCTAGAAATCAAATTGATCTGAATAAGATAAGAAAAATGTGTATCTTTCTGAGTTTAAACAACAATCTTCCATCTTCATCTTCCACAAGAGGGTTCAAACTCTAATCTTTGACTTAGAGGTGAATGAGATATGCTGCAATTCAGAATTTCAAACTCTGGGGTCAAGATACTTAACCTTGAGCTCATCGAGAGGATAATCAGGTACTTCTGATGAGCCTGGCACAGCTGACACATGGTCTGTGCTAAGTAGATGAAAGCTGGGAAGAACTGTATCTCAGAAGCTGTTATAAAACAACAGGAGGATAAATGGTGCTGCAAGTAAGATGTTAAAATAGCATTATAGCAGAAAATATATTGACACAAGAATGAGGAGCAACTTAACTAGTCAGTGTCTTCTGAAGAGGCCATAGCCAGAGGAAAAAAAATAAAACCCAATCAAACTACAAAGCAAAAGAGAGAGAGAGATGTATTTATTCTTGGGTAGGAAAAGGTGACAGACATTCCCAGTATGTGAGGTAGGCAATTAATCTTAGATTTCTGTTAAGCACCACCATTGCTGCCAGGCTGTGAAGTACAAAAAGAGAGAAGGTCACAACTCCCCTTGAGAAGGAATTCTGCCTAGGTTTAATCACACTGATACCTCCAGAGCTTCACATGATTGTAGGAACATAACAGGTGAAGAAAAGGTGGCAAAGGGCAAATTAGTAATTGCAAAAAATATTTGTTATGAATTTGGACCTTTCTCTCTGTTCTCTTCTTGGCTTATGTGTGTTTTTTATTTTGTCTGTTTACTGGGCAGCGCTTTTAAAAAGGCCACAATTTCTCTAAAAAAAAACAGTCTGTACAATGTGAAAAGTATTTTTTTTTTCTTCAGCAGAAACAAGGTTTGACCTATAGGAAATAAAGAATGATAAGGATCAGGGAATTGAACAACATCAACTCCAGAAACAGAATTGTGTTTATTGTCGGCTACTCTATACCCAGTTAGGAGACAGTTCTGAGAGTCTTTTAGATCTTGATGGAAAAATAAAAAAGTCACACTACTCATTTTTGTTATTACTCCATTTCCCAGACCAAGAACTAAATTACCACCAGTGGCATCATTCCATATGTAAAACAAATGCAAAATTCCTAACTATGTTCATAGTACAGCAAAGTTCATAAGCACATCAGCACTGCAGATCTGAAGACATTGTTGCTTATGTTGTGTTTGGAGAACATTTGTCATAAAGTAAACTCAGATTTTTTTTTTCCTGAGCATTTTAATTCAATGTCTCATTAAACTTATAGTTTTCTGCTAAATTGAGTAATCAGTTTGAATACTGAAAGTCTATTCATCACATAAAAACTTACATTATGTTTTGTGGAAACAAACTATATTCCATCTGGAAGTAAGATTTCTCATCCAAGGCATAAATCAATTTCAGGTTTTAGCATCTGAAAAGGTAAAACTTTCCAAGCATACTGAATTGAAGTAATAATCTCAGGTATCAGAGTACAAAAATAAGTGTTAAATTCACTTTTTTTTTAATAAATAAAAATATTTTTCACTATCAAAACCTGCACATTTAAAAAGGGGAAATGAAGTGCTTTTTTCAGAACAAAATACTAATTTCTTATACACATTATTTTCCTTAGTGAAAAAGGTTCCAAAATAGAATGGGGTGAGGTCACTAGCACATGATTTAAAGGGGAATTGCCTTATTTTATGAATATATATACATATATATATGTGCTTAAATACTTGAAAAAAAGATAGGAAAAACCCGTTACACACTACATATTTTTCTTCATT
Source organism: Lanius collurio (assembly GCA_020086605.1). NCBI lineage: Eukaryota > Metazoa > Chordata > Aves > Passeriformes > Laniidae > Lanius > Lanius collurio. The sequence continues at coordinate 11,339 of JACBWW010000534.1, read as the reverse complement.
AAATGCATATATATTTTATAAATATTTATCCTTAATGGTATTTTTTTTTCTGTTCGAATTAGTATACAAATCTCTAACAGAACCACAGATTTAGTCAATATTTAATTCAGTCCTAGTTATGTACTGAATTGATTCATGCAATTCAATTAGTCTTGCTGAAGAAAGAACCAGGTAGAACTGTGTTACAGAAGATTAGGAAGAGAATATAATCACATCCTGTGAAGACATTGTCAGTGTTTTATAAGGGCAGTTTATAATGATTGTAGACAGTTTTAATGGATATAAAATACATATGTGAAAACAGACCACTTCCTGTATGACAATAAACTTAGTATGAGAAACTAGAATTAAACTAAACTTTATAAAGAATAGGAAAAGAACCTTTTGACACGAGCAAAAAGAACTATTTCCAGTTAATCAAATGCTGACTACTGTGGAAAAATTTTGTTGTCCAAGGAAAATGGATTTTTACACAAGGGCCAGCCTGGCATAAACACATTCCACTGATATTAATAAATATGTACAGAATAAATTGTAAACCCAGAACTTTGATAGAGTGAATAACAAACTGTCTGCAAGTATTAGCTGAGTTTTGAAATAAAATGTTCTTCTCCATGTCTATGTCCCTTTTATGATTGCTTTCTACTGACATCCCAGTAACAGGTTTTCTTCCATGAGAATAATTGCAGAAAATGAGTCGGCTTTTGCATAGCCCTCTTCACAAAAGAATCCCAAAGCTCTGCATGATTCCTTTGGTTGTCAGAACAGTATTTAATTCCTAATTTATAGTAGCAAAAATGGAATCTAAGGAGTCAAATGACTTACATGGCTTACTTAACAAGTCTATAGTTATTCCTATAATAAAAAACAATGTTCACAAAGAATTCTTTTACAACTCCACAACAACAAAAAACCATCTAACTTCCTTTGCTTACATCTTATCAAATGGATAAGGTTTGCATGGGTATATGGTCAAACACCAGAGCAAAATGGTATTTTTTTCCTGCACAGCCCTTGGAGATGCATCAGCAAAATTCCACTCTGAATGAGAGTGCTGCAGGAGACCTACAGCTAAAATAATCATTGAAAGAGTTTCAGTGTATAAAAAACCAACAGCTTCATAAGGGTTGACTAATGGCAGCTGAGACAGGATTAAAATACACGTTAATAAAAATACCAGCAATTTACCCTCAGTATTGGTTATGTCAGGCTGTTATTTAGAAGCAAAACACAATTTGTTTATGTTCTTTTTCTCATGTACTAGGCTTTTTTTGTTAGTATGTCACAAAAGTCTAGATGCTGTGAGTTACATACATTCTATGATTGTTGACAGCAAAATGCAAAGTCGAGTTTCTCTGAAACACATCTAAAGAGTTATGTAGATAATTTGCTGTCTATCTCGAGGCTTATGTGTGTTGTTTGAGTATATATACATATGCAGCTCTCTTAAAAATTGGTAGAAGACTAGAAATATAAAAGGAAGCAGTACATGAATAATAGTAGGGAGTTCAAAATGCTTTATGGACTTGCAAAGGGCATTTGTTCTTCTTTATTATGCTGCAAAAATGGAATACTCTACTTTTCTCCTAAGAAAGTGGGCTTTCAAATTCCTAGCTTGAATGTATTAAAGTAACTTGTGAAAAGGAATTATGTTTTGAATGATTAAAAACTGGGAACCAATTACAGAATATAAACTGACTGTTATTTTAAAAAGAAAAGCCTCCAAACGCTGGGATATGGTTAAGAAGGGAGAGCTCAGAGCCCTGGTACATACCTAAGACTATATTGGAAAGTTCACTTACTGCTAAATATTGTATGTATACCTCCTTACCTCTGTCAGGGAAGGTGCAGTTTGGTGTGTCCTTGGTGAATTCCACTATTACCATTTGTCTGCTGGCCTGTAGTACCAGCACAAAGGAGGAAAGGTTATAACAGGCTTTTTCCTGGGTGAAATCATGAATCTCTAGGCCACATAATCAAATAGGAAATGACACAAGCCAGCTGGGGGCAATAATCAGGAACACATTTAGAAAAACGTAAAAAATGAGAAAAGAAAACAAGGGCAGAAAAGAAGGACTGATCTCACAAAGTACACATCTGGTTCACATGTCAGTAAGTGCTACATCAGTGGTTCTTCCTGGGCCTTACAGGGTGGGTGTTATCAACACCTCTGCTCAGTTATGTACTTTTGTACACTGTGATTCATTCCTTGGGTCAACCTCACTCCTCTACAGATACATACCATCTACTGTAGGTATATTTTCCAGCTTGTAAACTATGTAACTTCTCTTGAAGACCAACATTTTCTTACCCTTTCTCATGTTTGGAAAATGAATAATGATGGATGCAGTTTTACAGAGGTCTAATTGCAGACATGATCCTACAAAGGAATTGGGTGTGCACAAGACTGTTGACTAAAAGAGAAAAAAGCAAATCCTTTCTGAAAGAAAGACAAGACAAGGAAAAATATCTCAGAACAGATAAAATTAAGAAAAAGAGAAATTCCTTTTGTCTTAAAATGAAAAGTTATGGAAGGAGATTTTTACATTTCATGTCACTTATTTCAATTTTAAATTATGTTTAAAACTCTCAGAACTTTGGCTAATACACTCATATATTTGAGTCTACCTTATCAGACATTTATTTTTAAAATATTAAGATTTATTAATATTTCTTACATTTACAGTCACACATTTGTGAGCACTGCTTGGGATGCCTTCTGAATCATTTGTATTTATAAAATTTCTTAGAGGTGATTGCTAAGTGAATTTGTTGGCAGATCACGACATAGGACTCTCCTTTTTAATTTCACTATTGGAGATTATTTTATTTTTCTCTCCCATCTCTCTAAATGACTCTTTGATTTTTTTATTGTGTGTATATCTTCCTCCTTCTTGACACCTCAGCCCTACACAATCCCACTCTCTACTGTTTCCAGTTCCGACATGAGTGTAGAGTTGGCAATACATAGATTTTGTTACTTCAAAGAAATTTTGTAGATGCCAGACCGCCATTTGTATATTCAGAATTTTTAAATTGGTAAAGGCATCTTGTTTTTCTTTTCTTCTTTAAATATCTCCAGCTTCATTATTCAAGTCAAATATTACAGTAAAAAAAAGAAAGGAAAAATTTTCCCTGAAAAGTATGACTTAAATAGGTAACAGAAGCTATGTGTTAAATTCTTTAAAATTAGGTTTCCTCCATCAGCCCAAAGTCATTAGAGCATCCTTATGCAATGACCTTTATGACGTCACCAGCAAACAGGAGCAAGAACAATTAGAATATGTTGTGTATGCACAACATACAGCATAAATGGGACAGGAAAGGCCTATGGCTTATTCTGTTATTACAGTATGAGAACAGGTGACACATCTGGTATTAAACCTACTGTTGCCTCTGTCTTTCAGAACTTGCTTTAACACCCAGGGTACAATATAAACAGTTTGCAGGGGATTGCTTCGTCATTCAGTTAATCCCCTTTCCTTCATCAGATTTTGTTACGAAAATCTGATGCTATCATTTTAGCAAATAGAATTTATCTTTTTGTTCTTATTCCCAAAAGCCATGAGAATAAATCCACGATTGCAGTCACATGTAAAAGGTTTTCCTAGAGGTTTTTACTAAAATTCTTCATACTTATTCATTAATATTCTCAGCTCAGATCTATTTTTGGCCAGAACGAACTGGGTGTTTTTTTGTTTGTTTTATTTTTTGGAGTTTTGGAGGGTTTTATTTGTTTTGGTTTTGTTTGGTTTTGGTTTTTTGTTTGGTTGGTTGGTTGGTTGGTTTTTTTGTTTAGGTACAGCAATTTAACAATTTAACACAGCTAACCAATTCAACACAGAGCACTGTCAAAGTCAAGGAAGTTCTCACTATTCATTAGTTGTAGAGATTTACAGAACTAATACAAATTCCCTCTACTACCTCTATAAAGAACGAAACAGGGACAGAATTTGAAAAGATTTTTACATATTTCTTGATCCTCAAAGTTAAATTGGTCATTAACTAAAATTAGTTATACATAAAGTAATACAATACAAGAGAATTTCAGCAGTTTGCAAGACCAACTATAAGTGGACAAAATACACAAAACTCACAGAACCGAGAGAGAAATTACATCAGCAGACACGACTTTTTCTGTTTATAATGAGTCCAGATCTATTCCTGAAATGAAGTGCTACTCAACAAGAGGAAGCATCTCAGACTTAGTCTTTCAGTGTTTCTGAAAGGAGTAACATTAATAACCCTGTCTTCATTGGCTGCCTGACCTCATTCACAAAGGCCTGTACTGAAGCCTCAAAGTAAGCAGCTAGGAATTGAGTTGGAAGCAGGTAGACTTTTTTTTCCTCTGAGGTTTCATAGAGCTGGACACACATGCAAGACAAGTTACTGCTACACAAGAGAAAGTTCAAAGTAATTTATATCTCCCACAGGGGAGGAGAAAAGAGTGATGCTCTGAGTCATTCTGTGCTCCTCAGGTGGCACAGCTATGTGCCACGCCTCATGACAAGCAGATCACAAATTTAGTTTACAAATGCATCATTTCAAAAGCCTCCAAGCTTTTTTGTGTGGTCTTCTTCTAAAGAAATCAAACTCCGCTAACAATGGTTCATCTTGCCATGATAAATCCATCTTTGGCTTCCCTGCTGAGTCTGCCATAATTACTATCAGCTGTGATTTCTGTGGATGTTGTATAGCCCTTTCTTACCAAGGAGTCAACCAATACTATCAGCTCCCTTTACACAAGGCTCAGAACTGATAGAAGAGAATATATAACCTACAAGATATCTTCAAAATAAATATATTTATTTTAATGAATAGATCTTTTAAAATCATTATATTTAATAATGAGTTTGGTAACCTCCTTCTGTACTCTAAAACCATTCCCAGCAATGGTAAGAGATTAAATAATTTTGAATATGAGTCCTTCCCATGTCTGTAAAAAATTTTACCGTTTGAGGCAATGGTATCAGGAGTTTTGATCAACCACTTTGTTTTAACAGTTCTATAATTGTCTGTGGTTATGAAGAATGCACATTAATCTTACAATCATCTGGCACAGAGGCTGAGTAAAGAACAGCAGAAACGAAGGTATATAGAAAAGTATAAACTTAGATTTTAATAGCAATCCATTAAGAGGGTCAGAGAAGCATTATTGTAAGAAAGAGTTAATGTATATGAAATCATATGCTATTTAATCAAGAAACAGTTTATGTGGCAAATATATTTAATTTACTGGGAAGTATTTGGATTATTAACAACTGGGTTCTTCTTTTTTTAATGACTTTATTACACTGAATACTTTGTAAGACCTTTGCAGGTTGTGTGTGCACATGCAAATCCAGTTCTGGGCCCCTCACTACGAGAAAGACACCGAGGCACTGGCCCATGTCCATCGAAGGACAATGATCCTGGTGATTTGTCCTGTGAGGAACATCTGGCAAAACCTGGGTGGTTTAGCTTGGAGAAGAGGCTGCTCAAGGGATTTTATCATTCTACAACTATCTGAAAGAAGGTTGTAGTGAGGAGGGGGTTGATGTTTTCTCCCAGGCAGCTAGTGATAGGACAAATGAAAATGGCCTCAGGTTACACCAGGTGGTATTTACGTTGGATGTGGAAAAAATTCTCTATAGAAAGAGTTGTCAAGCACTGGAACAGGCTGACCAGGGAACTGGGTCAGTCACCAGTTTAGAAGGATTTAAAAGACATGCAGATGTGGCACCTGGATACATGGTTTCTTGGTGGACTTTACAGTGCTGGGTTAATGGTTCACAAAACCACAGAATCGTAGGATATGCTGAATTGGAAAGGACTCACAAGGATAACTGAATCCAAAGCCTGGGCCTGCACAGCACCATCCCCAAGAGTCAAACAATGTGTCCAAGAGTATTGTTCAAATGTTTCTTGAAATTTGGCAGGCTGGTGCTGTGACCACTTCCCTGGGGAGCCTGTTCCAGTGCCCAGCCACCCTCTTGGTGAAGAACCTTTTCCTAAATTCAACCTAAACCTTCCCTGGCACAGCTTCAGGCCATTCCCTTGGTCCTGTCACTGGTCACCACAGAGAAGAGATCAATGTCTACCCTTCCTCTTCCCCTCATGAGGACATTGCAATGAGGTTTCCCCTCAGTCTCCTCTAGGCTGAACAAACCAAATGACCTCATACAACCAAACTCCTCATACAACTTCCCCTCAAGGCCCTTCCCCATCCTTGTTGCCCTTCTTTGGACACTCTCTAATAATTTAACGTCTTGGTTACATTGTGTTGCCCAAAACTGTACACAGGACTCAAGGTGAGGCCATCTCAGTGCAGAGCAGAGCAGGACAATCCCCTCCCTTTCCCAGCTGGCGATGCTGTGCCTGATGAACTCCAGGACAGAATTGGCCCTGGAGTATGCTGACTGGACTTTGTCATCTTAAAAGCATTTTCCATCTGATTCCTTGTTTCTATGATTGTTTTTTCTACCTTTTTCTTTTTGCTTTGTAATGCTATCAAGTCAGGAATACAAATATTTTAAATGTCTTATTTTTCTCTACTCTTTATTTCCTATACTGTGGCTGTAAAGCACTCAGAAAGCACTGTATTCAAACAATATTTTCACAGAATATTTTTCCCTGGGTCTGGAAATTTTTGTGAGCGTGTTCATCCCTTTGGTCTAAAAACCAAACCTGAAAGGGGCAGTTGAGGAGTTGCGGACACATTTTCTTATTTTTATATTCATATAAATAAACAATGGCCAGCTTTTATGTATACAAATAGTTAATATTTTTAAATTAAAGAGATACTCTAGAAGTCTGACCTAAGAGACTTTATAACAATTTTTTTAAATTTAGTTCAGTGGGAATGAGTTTATCCAATACAATTTCTCTTTATTTCATGAGGGAAGCAAAAAATAAAACCCTGCCTATTTCAAGTTTTAATGTCCACAGATTGTAGCTCTTTTTAAAGCAAAATGATAGATGTCAAGCAGATTAGAGTGAGGGTCATGGTAGAAAGTTAGAAAAAAAAATTAAACACTGGATTTTAAGCACTATAAAATGCATCAATATTCATTTCTGAAATTACAATTTTTGAAGACACTTAACTGAAAGTCTGCATTTTGAAAAACCCCAGATTTTTGCAAAGCAATTTTAGGCCAATAATTTCAAAGTGAAATTTAGACTAGCTTTACAATTCAAGTAGTTACATAGTACTGTGACATATAACAGTCAGATAAGTATGAAAGTGACATTTTTCATATTAATTTCCTTTTTTATTGATAGATACTGAAATATAAAGCATTATAAACAGTCTTGAATTGCTATTATGGATTACATAATTGTGGCTTGTTCACTCTAAGTCTCCACATAGGACATTCTTGCTTTTACCATGTCTCAATGTCTCCAAGCAGTATTTTTTACTTCTTTCTTGCTTTTGGATTACATTACCAATGAGTGAGGAAAATGAAACAGAATTTAGGTTCTGCATTGGAAGATCTCATCCTATTTTGGCCTTTTCAGTGACCATCTGCAAGTCATTCATAGTCCCCAAACCACATTTTTGAAATCATGTACGTGGAATAAATATAATTTTTCCTCAGTACTCTTGAAATTTTAGGTATTGTTTATAAAGATCCTTTTGCTCCATTAATGAATGCTTACACATGTATCTTGGCCCATAAAGTGAAGCTTGGATTTTCACTCATTTCAGAGAGAGTTTAATTGCACTGATAACACTGCACCCTTTTCCAATGGTCACACATTTAAAATCCTGTTAATTTAACTAGGCTGTCTTGAGCAACTTTTTACCTGAGACAATGCAAATCACCTTTTGAATGACTTATTTTGGGTGCTGTACTGTCTGTCCTGTTTGAAATTTATTTATTATATCGAAACTCATTCTATTTTAAATGTTATCATTGAAATAAGGTGGGATTAACTATCCCAATAGGCAACTAGAACATGGTCTTCAGAGCCTTTTAAAGGTCCTCATCAGAGTCTGAATTCTTGTGCCTCACAGGTGCAAGCAGGAGCTGCTGTACAGCACAGTAATGGGTTCCAAGGCGTCAGTCAGATACAGCTCACTTCATTATCCTTGCCATAATTAATAAAAGACCTTTGATGATGATGTTTGATCTCCCATGTTCTGTGTCATATCGCACCAATACTGAGCTCTCAAAGGCCTGTTGTTGGGTACAAATGTATAACAAAGAATTGCTTTTCTTATAATTGCAAAGGAAGAAACAGAGTGGTTAAAATTCTAAAAACTGATGCCAAAGAGTAAAAATAATTTCATTATGATGAAAGTTTAAAAGGTGATAAACACTTTGAAACAAATGTCGTTTTTGCAAGGTACATGACTTTGTTTCAGACATAAAATTTTGTGGAGTGCTGACCTTTAAAATCTATCTATCTCCATAATTTCAGTTTCTTTGATTTCAGACCATGGTGCTAAAATATAGAAGAACAGATCGAAGCATAGCCTGAATTCTCAAAAGATATTATTAGCCAGACAAAGACTGCAGAAAATCCTTTGATAGACTTTGTTAATGAGTGTAGGATTAAGTCAGCAGCTGAAGATATTCACTTGATACAAGCAAAAGTATCACAAAAAATAAGTGTTTTCCACTATGCACAGAAGACATATATAGGGGATGATCTTAGAAGGGAAGGGATTTAGATAAATCAAGGAATATGTTCCTAAAATTGTTCTTTAACTTCATGTGGCACCTTCAGTAGTTTTGCCTCATGAAAATCACACTCAGTTAACCCTTGCTAATGCTGTGTCAGCATGTCTGTGATGAACCCCTAGTTCAGTGGTTTATAAATCCTACTCATAATTTCATTCCAGCTCTACACTGGACCCATAGTCTCATTTTATGTGTTAATGATCTCTTCATAATTTCATAAAAAGTCTTCCTCACAGAAATATTCTTTTTCTCTGATTTCTCTCTCTGTGTAAATAGGGAAAAGTTCCTTTTGATCACTTGAATATAAAAAGTACTTAACTGAACCTGTTTCATACTGTATTCACATAAAATAAGAAAACAATTATGAAAGGCATTACTATCCTTTCTTCTTGGAAGAAGAAATCATACCACAGCTGCTGGGGTGGTGTAGACTTATCTGTACTATTTAAAACTCCCCAGGGTAGTTTCTGCTAACAGCAAAATCATGTCAGTGCTGAACACAGTACAGGCTGCAAAAGTTACTGGTGTCCTAAATACTGTTCTATTCCAGTGTGTTTATTGTCCTAGCAGCCCCTGATTTGGGAGGTTGACAATTCTTAGGAGATACCTGCAGGCATTGTAAAACACATATTCAGAAACCTTAGTTACCTGTCTGAAGTTCCTGTGACTTTAAAGGATTTTTTACTTTCACTAAGGGCTAAAATAAAAAAATAACAACATGAGGAAGTAATGTCAAAATTGGCTTGAATAATGTGACTTAATAAAGTCGAGGCTACTGCTACTTTATTAATGCCCATTTCTCAAGGGAAAATTACATTATACAGTGGAAACACTGCAAATTGTTTTGTGCCTTGACTCTATTGGACTCTAGACTGGACTTGAACACATCTATTACTATTTGGTTTCCTTTGAACAAATCTTTCAAAGGTTATATACAGCTAACAAAGCCTGTGTAGGGAGGGGAGTTAAAACAAGCACACACTACCAGCAAAAAACCTTGCAAGTGGTTATGCTGAATAATGCTGAGTGATGAAACAATTTACTGAACAAGTATTGGACTATTCACGAACAAATGCAAATAAATAAAAGATATTTTATACAAGCATTATTTAAGTAGTTTCATTGAAAATTGAGATACCCACAACAGAGCAATTCAATATGTTTAAAATTAGCTGAAATTTGTTAGTTCATAAGTAAAACATAAATGTATATTTTTATAATTTTTTTTCTGCAACTGTGAGCCACTGCAGATAAAATCTGTAAGCTAAACATTAGGGCAAAACACTGGTCTTCTGAAATAAGAACCAACCGCATGAATTTTGACAACAAAACTTAATTCTCAGAGTGATGAATAAACCATGAAAAATTCTGGCTTACTTTATGGGAGTGTTGCCTTTGCAATAATAGAAGCAGTAGAAAGTAATATTTTGGTTGTATTTATGGAAAATCTCTATCTTTTGAATAGAAATAGGCCACTTTTTCAGTGATTAGTAAAATTACTACATTGCAATTTTAAGTGTTGGCATAATGCACTGCAACAAATGAAAGCTTAAACAGCAGAAGAAATCTAGCAATATGGAACTCAGCATGATCTACTTCGTCTTACAGAATAGATGTAAGCTATATCAGTCTTTCAAACTTTTAGGATGACACACATGATGGTTTTGGAACATAACCTAACATTCTTAATGAAAATCTATGTAGATTTGCAATGCCTATGGGCTTTATATACATACTCTAAAATCAACCTTTACTTCAATTCTATTTTCTTTAAAACATTAACTTTTAATCAATTTTACTCATATTAATATGTTCATTTGGGTATAAACATTCCTACTTCACCAATCCCAGATTCACACGTGGGCTAATATATGATAGTGAGTTCTATTCTTTGAACTCTGAAAGCATTTGCCTATTTCCATTTTCTGGTTCAAATAATTGACATCTGTCAGATGGACCAGTGTCAGAGACTGAAAATAGTTCATGGTTCAAACATTGATATAAAGTTTTGATCATTATAAAGAAGCTACAACCAAAGAAGCCTCCCTGAAGAGTGGGACTTTGGACTGAAAGTCAAACTGCTGATTAGATAAAAGGAAACCATTCAGTCATCTCAGGCTGAGGGAAAGGTGTGCATCTACAAAAGGCCAAAGCCACCAGTTGCAACTATCCCTGGCTGAGTGTGGGGTGGGGGAGAGCAGAGCTCACAGAAGCCAGGGTTACACAGACTCCCCCCAGCCGAGGGGGTAGGAGGAGGTTTTGGGTGCGTGGTGTAACCTCTGGTGAGAGGCAATGAACACCATCCTCTGATTACACAGACTGGCCCAGCTGTGGAACCCCCAGCCCCACAGGGCACATCCATGGGACTTTCACGTGAGAGGCTTGGCCCTACAGGACCGCACATGATGCCACAGACCCAGAGTCTGCTGTGAGAGACTGCCCACCCACCTCCAGGGGGACATGCCCGAACATCCCTGCCTAGCCTGAGGATATATATCCATGGGATTCTATGCTTCTTGGGGGACCTACAGCACCAGAAAGACCTGCTGAAGAATATCATCAAGGCACCAGTGTGACCCACCCATGGAGCAGTAATATTCTTTTTATTCTGTCTCTGTCACTCTTCGCTCCCCCACCTATTTTCTGTTTCTTTCTTTCTCCTTTTCTTTTCTC